>NW_019774070.1:146871-311866 GCF_001039355.2 Lingula anatina
CTGAGTTGGAAAAGCAGTCTAATTGACTTCTTTTTCTGGAAGTTTTACATTTTCAAAGTGTGAACTTGAACTCCCATGGGCCTGAAGCCTTATACTTGTTTCACATTTTACTTACATTGGTATTACCTGTTGAGCATAATTAAAATTTGATGTTGAATTTGCAGTTTAACATAATGTACTTTTGCATCAGAATTGACAGTAGCCTATTTTGTTATTTCCTGCTTTTTGTCTGTACATTTGACAGCTTTGCTGCCTTGTTTAGCCCTGTTATCACTTTAGTTTTCATTTAAAGGAGCCCAGGCAGGGAGATTTGCTCAGGACTCATATGGGTGATAGGTTGTAATTGTAGAACTGAATAATGTGGGGTGTTCAAGTCCTCTGAGAAGTTGGGTAGCATAATTTTTTTAAGAATCAGTCATTAGACCTAGTCATCAGCTAAAATCTTATATCCAAAAGTCTTGTTTGACAATGTTTGTAAGTTTATTATAATTATAAGATAATAATAATAATTATAATTTATAATCTTATTTATTTATTTATTTACTTATTTATTTATTTATTTTGTATAAATTGGTATATTTGATAATACTACACCTTCCATAAAAATCGATTGGTGTAATCTGTAACTCAGGTACTTTGTTTCTATCTACAAATAGTGTATGCCAGTGCATTTTTCATCACAGTCACAGCTAGCTCAATAACCTGAGTAATGATGACAATCAACTTCAAATATTAATGGACACAAATCATGAAAAAGCCACTCTGAAAATTGCATGCCATGAAGCCTGTCAAACTGCCACTGCTTGTTACTTGTCACTGTGGAAGTAAACAAAGTAATTAACACAATTTCTCTGGATGACATGCCATGTTGACACTGACTGTCACTTCATTGATTAAATCAGTGTCATTGTGTCAACAATTGTGTGTCACTAGATCAGAACACACATATATTAGATGTGCACTACTGGGACATCTCAGACAAGGATAAACCAGCACTAGGTGAACACCATATATATATAAGAACTAGACTAGACAGCAGTGTTATACTTAGTATGTGATGTCATTGGCAATTTGAAGATACTGAACTGTTTTGTTGAATTAATATTTGTTATATGTTAACTACCTGAGGAGGATTGCACATTTTCCCAAGAATTGGTGAATTTTTGTTATTGTTATTTAGTCTTGAGAGTGTTGTGTAAGTGTTGCTTATGTTATATCACACTGTTGATGGTTATAGTTTTTACAGTCACTCTCTTAAGAATTCTCTCTTAATTTTGAAGATTCAATGGAATGTGAGTAAATATAGTACCAGTTCTTGGAATTTTAGCAATCAAGCTGAAATATTATCATGATTGTAATTACAAAATTTTATTGCTTTCTTATCTTATGCTTTTATTGATATTTATGATATTTATTTTTTGTTTTCTATTTCTAGCCCACCATGCCAGCTGCCATGGAGGTTTTGAACTCTCACAGAGAAATTGGTGTGCAGACCAACATCGTACTGGGGACTCTCAACGTAAAGTTTGTTATCCAAGACAGTGAAGAGGATATGGTATTTAGCCGACAGTTCTCTGGAGTAAAGACAAACACCGTCTTTAATGGTAGCAGCTGTAGGAGTGAGGAAGCAGATTCTAATGGACAGGCAACGTCTTCGCCTCTGACCCCTGTGACTTCTCACCAGAGGGCAGCACTTCAGCAGAACTTCCCACGGCTCAGCGAGAATCCAGGGTTACCATTATACCCACCACTGAGTGTGATTCCATCGTACGGACAGTCTGCATTCCCAACACTTCCTACATCAGTTCTCCCAGCTGGAGTGGTGACCTCCTCACCGCTACCTCAGCCAAGACAACCCCCATCCCAACCAGCCACCAGGTCGGAACAGATTCTTCGCAGTATTCAGCGATCAGTTGGAAGAGAAACTCTGCCGCTTGCTTCGAAACAGATCCTTCGTAAACCCAGGAAGGTCGTGAACCCTCGTCCCAGAAATCTGTTATCTCGTCCCTGGTTGGCTAATGCAGTGCGTGCTGCAGCAGTTGCCTCTGTACAGAATGGACATACAGGTGACTCCCAAAGCTCTGCTGCTGTACCTGTGTCGCAACCAACAGTCAGTAGTAGTAACAGTAATACTAGTAACCCAGTTCGTTGCAGTAGTGTTGAAGTGGGAGAAATTACTGAATCTGGACGTGAACTAAAGGAAAATGACAGCAGCAGTAAGCTAAAGATATCAATGACTGTACAAGGACATGACAATGAGGAAACAGAAAAGAGAGAGTCTAACACCAGGAGTGTCTGCCATAGATTGGATGATACCAAAAATGACATTGATGTCAGCACCAAAGACAGCAATATTGTTCACAAGTCACATGAAAGCATGAACAGAAACAGCCTCCACTCTCCCAGCTCAGAGGGGGACAGTGACACTGCATCTGTGACTGTGAAAGAAGAGCCACATGAGGAGGACTTTGAATCGTGTCATGTTACAAACTCATCTGACTCTGAAGGACAGAATCTCGATACCCATGATTTCTCACCTGTAGGTGGTGACACCAGTGTAGATTCATCCATGATGAGCCCAAACGGAAATCAGGTTCATGATCACAGAGAAATCAGTCCCACTACTAAAGTGACCTCATCTAATCCTACACCCACCATTGATTCTGCAGTGAACAGTCTAGCAGCATTATCAGGAATGAACTCGGAACATTTCTTTGAGAATTTCATTGGTCGAAATCTGCATGGAGCAGCTCTGCAACAAGACCCTGTGCAAAGACGGCACAGCTTTGAAAATGGCTCATCAGTTTTCCCTCCACATGGTGCTTTTCCTCACCAGGATGTACGGAATTCAGAGGACTTGAACTCATCAGCGCCAGTAAGTTCATTTTTCACTTCATATCAGCCCAAAGGTACATTTCTGAACAAAGAGGAGAGAGACCAGAGAAAGGAACGCTATAAGGAATTTTACAGGGAGCTGACAATTATAGACAATGAATCTGGAAGACGCAAACCAAAATTTGAGTGCCGTCTGTGCAATGCTGTCTCATCTCGCAAAGATCGCATGATTGACCACATTGAGTTCAAACACTTCAACATTCGCAGTTATCCTTGTGATGGGTGCAATGTTAAATTCAGTACATACTCAAATCTTGCCCAGCACCGCAAAAAACAGCATGGACTGGACGGAGTGGACATCCCAAGGGGTCAGGCAGCTTATAACGAGCAGGGATTAAGAGTGGACAAGGCTCGTCATGTGAGACACCTGTTCTTTAAGATCCAGGACTATAACAACACAGGATTTATGAACAGGTCTTATCAGTGTAAGTTGTGTAGTTATAGGTCAACTAGGACTGATCGCATGGTCATACACATTGAGGCTCACCACAGGGAGTACATGTGTAGTAAAGACTGACCACTACATACACACTGAGGCTCACCACAGCAAAACCTTTGAATACTGTTAATTTTTATTCATTTTCTTTTGCAATAGGCTACAACCTAGTTAAATGACATATTTTGCCAGCAATGCTGGTTGTTTAATATCAATTATTTTGGTTTTGAAGTCATTATATTTTATAAGGTAGCATTTCTAAAACTTGATTGTTGTAGGTTTTCTCTACAATTTCACCATTGGTAACTCAAAGGATTTGGATGTGTAGCAGTGCCACTGCTCGTTTCCATACAGAAATGAATTGTGTAACCATTTTTATAACAGCTTTTATACTTTCCTTTTGACAAAGACTGTAATTTGACTTGTGAAGTCTCAATTCATAGATATGCCTTCTATTTTAGGATAGAAATAGTTTTTGTACACAGTACATTTGACAGCTGTTGCTTTGTATCAAAGTGTGTTTTAATTTACTGACAGATTCAAACTTCCTTTTATTATTTTCTCAATTTTTTTCATTTGATATAGAAATAGATCATCTTATAAAGGACAATCTTACTAGAAAATTGTTCACAACAATGAAGCATGGCCATGACTTGACTTGTACCATGTATTTTGTAAGGGTTTGTTTGAAGACGTGTAGCTTTTTGTATGATGCTTTTAACATATTTGTTATCTTGGAATGTTTTTAGTAAGCAACACTGAAAAGAATTTTCATTAAATTAGATATGGCCTTGCATATTATGGAATTGTAGTGTTAGAGATGGAAAGGATAATTCATTCACCATGAATTAACGGGCATTGTAAAAGTTAAAGTATATTGTGCAATTTACCAAATGAAGAGAAGTACATAAGGTTGTACAGAACTGTGGAGTGTTGAGAGGAGATTGTGCTGGTCATTGTGTTAGGTGAGCTTGATGACATTGTGCTAGGTGCTGATATGAGTTGGATGACTTTGCGATTGCTTAGCTTTCGTTTTCGGCAAACTTTTTTTACCCAAAGTGTGTAATGTGCAATTTAAAGTTTTTAAAATATCTAAGGTTTTCATTCATTTGACACAAGGATAAGAAAAAGAAATGTGCAATTTTAACTTAAAAACCTGGAAAAAGTACAAGGACAGAATTATTTGTTATTTTAAGTGTTATCAGTGAACTTCTTAACTTTACAATTTGTGTATATGTTTTCAGTAGAAATGTATATTTCCGTGAGGTTTAAAATCGACACAAGTCCATTGCACTGGTTCAATTGTACGAAGTTTGGTTGGAAACAAATGAATAAAATGTTTGAATATATTAAGTGTGTTTGTCTTTGGCAAAATGAATGGATAAGTTGAAGTCGATTCACTAATACGAGTTTAGTAATTCATTTTTTTAAACGAAACTCTGGAATAAAACCGGTGTGGTAATTCTCTTACCGATCACTTTCTCCCACACTGTCATTTGGCTGTATCTAAGAAAAAGTATGGGCATTTTTGTTATGGTAAACCTTGTCAATTTGAGACATTTTTGAAGTATTTATTGTGGAAAGCGATTGACTGAAGTCCTATGACAACAGTGCAGTTGTTTCTTGACATTTTTCTTGAAACAGAAGTATTCATATATTATCCTTTTTGATGACCTGACCATAAGTATCCTGTTATCTCTGTCTACTCTAAATAGTTAAGCTGGCAGACTTCAAAATCGATACAATACTTGAGTAGCTCCAAAGAGCTAATCTTATGTCTGACTATTGGGATGGTTGAGCTGACCTTGTTTGAGAAAGTTTTTGATAAATCATGCAATGGATGCATGGTGAATTCACCTTTATTATTGGGGGCGAAGAGACTGGATGCGTCGCCCTTTCTGTCGGAAAAAGGTCCTCTCTGAGTAAAATTTGATCTCAGTACAAGAAGATTTCATGGTTAAAGGTGCCCCTTTTCGGAAAATGACCCCCCCCCCCCCCCTTAAAATTGCTGGGTACATGCCTACACTGTAAAAACAGTGTTTAGCACTTAAACACATTTCTAAACGCCTGTTTTGTCTCATTTTTTCGACGCTTTTAGCCCCTAAGCACGTTAAGCAGGTTAAGCTCCCTAACATGTTACACGCTTTGACGCGTTTGACGCCTATTAAATGTTAGGTGTATTTGCTAAACTTTAAGATGGTACGGGTTTCAGTTGTTTTAGTCATACACAGGCGCCCAGACACGCACACACGTAGTCACGGTCAACTTTAACTGCTATAGCTATCACTATCTATAACAGGCACGTACCGTCAACTGCCAACATCGTTGACTTAACTCGCTGACCTTTACAGCGGTATTTATTCCTCCTTGTGGTAGCTGATCTTGCGAGGAAGCTTATTGGAATATATTTCTGAAAATCAAGTTAGGAAAATTCACTAGTTTACTAAAGACACGAAACAGCTATCACTTTTACTTTAAAACAGTTTTTTTTCATATTTTGATTAAATGCGTTACAGTATTGGTATCTATTTATTTTTTCCGGAAGTAATGAACAATAGAACATCAGGATGATGGTTGGGTATTCACTATAATGGTTCATTGAAGCTTTCATCGCATGCTGGTTATTTTGGTAACCATGGTCCGAATATTTAACAAATCGCACCGCTCTATAGTCGCCTACTAACCCCAAGCTCAATTTGGAATTAACCGCTAAATGTAGTTTATACAGCACTAAGATCTAATAAACGGATATATAAGATCTTAGTACAGCATAAGACGTGTTTTGGTTATTTATAAAAAAGGTTTTCAAAACATTAAATAATGTTTTTCCAGAATGTTATAAAACCGCAGGGGCATCATTTTGCATGGAGTTAAAAACACCCATAACGTTACCATAACGTTATTCTATACCATCACCATCATGTATGCAGCTGATAACGTCGTGAATTTGTTATTTGGATTATTACTTAATAGGCCTATTTTAAATAATCACACGTTACTGCAAGGAAGGACACAACGCGTTCGAGCAGCCTGCTCCACGCCTCCAACAGCTCCATACGTTTACAAGAGGAAGTGTTAAGCCAAATTGTTGAGTCTAGTAATAAACTTGTTATGGGATTGTATACCGGTGAAGCATTTTTTTTCTGTGACAAGCTTGAAAAGCTAAACGTGTTGTTCAGCAGCTCCACGTGCTTAGGAATTCCACACCTATAGCAGCTCCATATGTTTAGCAGCCTTCCGCGCTTAGCAGGGGAGGTGCTTAGACAATGTGCTTAGCTTGCGATAGACTTATTGTACAAACATAAAGCGATGAAGCTAAACACATAGCTAAACGCGTAACACTGCCAACGTGTCTTGATTTTTCTTCTGTGAAACGCTTGAAAAGCTATACGTGCTTAGCTTTTACACATATTTCTAAATGCGTATAGGTGCCTAACGTGTGTTGTATGTATTTAAATGCTAAACACTGTTTTTACAGTGTATTTAGTCATATCTTATTAAGTCTATGCTATACCATATCAGTACATACACATGCCGCTCATATAAAAACCGATAACCTACATCGCTTCAAAAACAATCATTGACACCCCCTGGTCGTGTGGTCTGCGTGAAGAAGAAATCCAACAAGATGTCGTCCGATTCAGGAAGATGTGTCCAAATTTCAGCGCTGAGTTTCTTTCTGCTGGTTTACGTGCATCACGTTTGCGGTAAATAGATGTAGATATAGCTGTTTGAAGGCCATTTATTGCACCTACGTATATCGTAGACAATTTTTATTAGGTCGTTTCAAGTATCCAAGTGTATTCAATATGGATAAACAATTCTTATCTTTAAACTTTATTTTTGAATCTTTAAACTTCAATTTTGTTTCACACTTAAGGCCTTGCTCTTTCCATTCCGTGCATATATTCAATGACTGCAACATAGCTACCTAGTTTTGTTAAATTATAATAACAAAGTTACAAGCTACATAATCTCTTTATGATAACTTCTAGGGTTAGAAGTAACATTAGCTGGTTTGCCTGCCAATGGGTACGTCATAAATCCTGAGGGCGGCAACCCACAACCATTAAACCTTGTGTGCAGTTACACAGTGGATCCTGGAGAGACGCCGTCGTATGTTACATTCTACAAAGATGGAACTGACACAGCAAACCAAATAGTAGTAATACGGGTATCTGATGGAACTCCCAGGAAATCCAACAACTATCGCACTAGAGCTGATGTGACTGCTACAGCCTCTGATCCGTCATTCACTTTAACAATCGGTGGAGTCAACATGGCAGATGAGGGGAGCTATAGATGTCGTGTTAACACCGAATATAATACAGCCGTCGTGACAACTGAAGAGCAGACCCTGGAATTACTGTGTAAATAAAATGCAGTATAATGTTCATGTAAATTAAATATATAATAAGTGGCATTTTATTTTACACCACACTTGATCATTACTAAAGCCCACATCTCTCTCCACCAGAAAGGCAGATCCTTATTTAATTATTTTTTTAAAACAATTTTTATTGTGAAGGTGCAGTAAGTTATACATTTCAACATGTCTTTGGTTAAAATACCTTTACTTTGGAGAATTTTATGAAATGGGACATAAGCGATACTAACATTATTTTTTCCATAATTTACCATTTTGCAGTTCGACCTAATCCACCCCAGATTACACGAGGACCCCAAGTTGCCACAGATACCTACCGGGTATCTTGTTCCTCTGATGGCGGCAGACCAGCACCGGAGATAAAATGGTTTAAAATGCAAAGTTCTAATCAGATAGAGGTCGCCATAAATGCAACCGCGAACACGATGACACCCCAGGGAGACACCTTTCTGGTCGAAAGTGACGTAGAAGTGATGGCAACCCAAGCAGATCCAGTGGAAGTAATTTGCCAGCTACTGCACGACTCACTTATAAGTCAAACCATGACAAGTATCATTGTCCCTGAAAGTGCACGTATGTATGGATATTAGTTTGGATGTGTAATTGAGAAAACGCGTGGAGTATAATCGAACTACTTCCTGCTGCATAGCGTCATTTACTTATGTAAGTGATATAGAATATAATTGCACTAGTTACTAAAAAAATCTCAATTAGCAAAATTTTGTCAATTGTTTTAAACCGGAACATGAAAATGATAATGTTGGCTTAGTACATATATATTAGATATGAGGAAATGTATGCGCAGTTTTTGGAAACTTTAGAAACACGTCTAACTGTTTATTGCGTTGTTAACATTTTAAAATAGTCCTTATTTCTAAAACTTGACACTGATAAAGTATATATTACTCATCTAATCCTTTACTTCAGCTCCTTCAACGAGATTCCCAAAAGCTACAGGTAGTTATATTTTTTCCTTGTGTCACTACATTAATTACATTAATCACTCTTGAATCGATCAACTGCCAAATGAAGAAGGAAGAAAATAATATTATAACATTGATGAAATTGTATTTAAAATGTTAAGAAAATCTCATCGAAATAAGTTAAGCATTTCATGTGTTTTTTTTATAAGTGGGCCTTCTATAAGCATATATGTTCATTCTCCTTACCAGTCATTAGTGTTTTAAATTTATCCATTCTGGTAAGATGCTCAAAGTTACTATGTTGTACTATATATATATATATATATATAGTACAACATAGTAACTTTGAGCATCTTACCAGTACTATATATATATATATATATATATATATATATATATAGTACAACATAGTAACTTTGAGCATCTTACCAGTACTATATATATATATATATATATATATATATATATATATATATATATAGTACAACATAGTAACTTTGAGCATCTTACCAGAATGGATAAATTTAAAACACTAATGACTGGTAAGGAGAATGAACATATTATTGCTCTTGCCAAATATTTATGGTTAGCCTTCCAAAAATGGGACTGTGCTGCACCCATTACCAGTTGAGTAGGTAGAGCCATTTGGGCTCTGTCAAATATGTTTTGTATTTTTCATACCAGGAGTCGCACAATATCACTATTTAACTTAATTCATATTTATTTATATTTGTATTCCTTTTGTACATTTTCATCTATCCATGTAGATGCATACGTTACAATGAATAAAGCATATGTATATAGTGGTGTTGGTACATTGGTAATACATTTTTAATATATATTTTTAAAACTAAGGATACAGATATAATTCACATTTGTTGATTTCTGAAAATGAAATTAATACTGGTTGCGTCACATAACGTTAGCGGTAAATAGGAGGAGATAGACAGCGTAGCTGTTGTATAAGAAATTTATTTTGGCAAAATCTGAAAGTTGAAGACAATGAACCAACGCTACTTAATAAAACACTGTCCAATTTAAAAAGGAAAATCCACTTAACTCTTTTTAATGTATGAGATCTACCGTGATATATTGTTAGCTGAATTTTCAAGTACGAATAAGTGAACTAGTCTTATCATTCTGGAGAAATGGTGCCGTGATGTATGATTATCTGTTTGAATTACAGTGTTTATTAGTAGAATGTCACACATGTCAAGTAGATAAGGTTAAAATGTAAAAAAATAATAATCTTAAGATTGTTCTGTGATGAGTGACAAGGCGATGATGTTTGTTTCTCCCTTTCTCTCTCTCTCTCTCTCTCTATCTCTATCTGTGTGTGTGTGTGTGTCACACACGTACTTTTATCATCGAGGGAAATCTTGGATATTACTGGGAATCTAGTAAATTAATGAGTTGTATCCTTAACAATACAAATAACATTGGGCTTGCTGCCGGAGCGATAAAACCGCCACCCACCGTCAGAAAGTGCACTGCCTCGTCTTGGTTCCACGTAATTTATCCACTTAGCACTCGGTACGTACAGAATTCTAGTAAAAATATAATGTACAACACTGCGCGCAGTTTTGGTAAGTAGGACAAAAGCTAGAACAATATAATAATATCTAGTAGTATTCCACTGTGGTGACAAAATCTTTATACTGTAAAATGGGACAGATATACTCTTCATTGTAACTTTCTATATATAGGCCTATCTATAAAGAGATATCCTATATTTCTTTTCAGCAGGGACACTTACCTCAATAGCGTCAACAAAAACAGTCGGTGGGACAAATCAAGGTACATATACTGATAATAGTCCCTTCGTAAAATTGCCATACCTTTATAAACAGTAAATATCTCTGTATAGATTTTTGTCAATGGGGATGTACGTTTTTCCAATGGAATTATCCTTTCAAAGATTGCATAATATTCTCCAACAAAATTATAAGGAGTGACGTAAAATTAAAATGTTTCATTGGATATTTGTAATAAAACATTCTATGCAAAGCATTCATGAGTAGACACGTGTTTTGTACTTGAAGAATTATATGATTCTTCCCATTAATACAACCAATAAATTAAATTGTAAACACATTTCTTGGTTCAGGGAATGGATGGATGGTTGCAGCGGTAGTCCTTATCGTGCTGACAGTATGTCTAACAGGCGTAATACTCTTCTTGGTATTTCACTATCGACTATGGACATTCCAAAAACCAAAGCTTGGAAACAAGGTAACGGATACTACAACAACCGTATCTCAACACGAAGCAAATGTCAGGGATTGATTTTACAACTTCTCTACACTGCGCAAGATAGATCCAACAGGGGACTGGCAGTATTTGACATTCTTGAAAAGATAAGGTAGACGTAATGTTATACTACTACTAAGGCATAAAACTTTGCAGTCTTGCAGACGGATTACAAGATAATCCTTGTTAAATCAAAACCACGATCTAGATCTAGAACACTATGCTATAAGCGCTCTACGACGAGGAGCTTCTTTTCCCAGTGACCGTCATTCACATATACAGCTGCAGAAACCAGCCATACAGGCCATCGGACCAAGTAATTATCGCTGGGAAAGGAACCACAGTGAATGAATGCATTTCTAAAATACCGCAACATTTATTGATGGATGTTGTAAATATGTTATTGGTATTCTGAAAATATGATTCTCTGTAGCAAACTTTTTGATTGTTATACGGGTTAACTGTAAATAGCATGTACAATACTTTTTTTAAAAATGTTTGCTACTTTTAAAGGATCTCGGGTATATATATATATGCGCATGTATGTGGTTGTGTGATCATGCGTGAGTGTTTACACATGTGTGTATAAAGGGAAAATCCAAAGCATGGCCACAACTGACGGCTGTTACAATATTTAAACCGGCCTAGGCCAATTTTCCCAGACCATGCCGCCACTAAATTGTGCAGTTTGGCATGCAGATTATCAGTAGGTATTTATATCTCGGGTATGGCCCTAAAATCTTCCTGTATTTGCTGAGATTTGTTTCTTTGATCAGTTGTCTTTTTTTTATCACATACCCAAAAGCTAACAAATGTTATTGGTTATGTATACTCTATATATACAGTATGTACCAGTGGCGGATTAAGGGTGTGTGTCAGAGGGGTCCTGACCCCCCCTCCCCCCTCCCTTCGATTTCTGAAAAATAAAAAAAAAACACACCAATGGTTCCCTCTTGAAATTAGTATTTTGACTAGCTGAATCATGGTTTAAACCGTACCAAATGGCAACGCTCGCCCTCTAAAATACCCAAATTTTCGGGACCCGTTAAAGGGCCCCGAACTCCACGCCAAGGGAAAGGGGGAGGGTCAGCTTTGCGCCCTTCAAATAATCCTGGAACCACCCCTGTGTACAATATTAAAGTCATCAAAATACACATATTACCTTATTGAAAGAGGAAGAAGTGAACCAGCACTATATTTTTCTCCATTATCAACCTTAAAGATATGCCTGTCTATTAAAATAAATCAGAGGAAGTAAAACAGGAGGCGATGGCCTTCAAATAGCCCAGGCTATCTTCTGCCTTCGCCAGCGTCCGCCTATAGTCTTGCACAACCAGAAAATTTAATAAGTACGCAAACAGCGATTGCGATAGTTGAGATACGAAACCCACTTTCGCCACGTCTCACCCATGGATGACGCATGCATAGCTTGCATATGTAGAGTACCTCATGTGATCGAGAAATTGCTGAATAATGGATTGAATACATATAGTAAATAGATGACTGGTGTCTGTTTCACTGTCTGTCGCCCGTATTTCAAAGTGCAAACACACACTTGTTAATGATAGACGCCGACGCTTGGAGATCAATGAGCGCGCAGCTGACAGCTAGATTCATAACGGGAGTGCCAGAGAGCTTTTTGTTGTCTTACATCTCCTTATCCCTGTTATCAAATATCCTGTTCTGTTGTCTTGAAGGCATACTTTATAATTTTGATTTATTACGATTTATGTCTGCCCAGACGAGCATTTTGCAGAAAGCGAACATGTAAGAGATAGGTTGATGGGAATTATTTTGGTGGAGGTGGTGGTGGGCGGTGTGGGTGTGTGTGTGTGTGTGTGTGTGTGTGGTGGGGGGGGGGGGGGATAGCGCCTTAGTCCAGTAAATAAACCTGGACCAACATGGGTCTCAAAAGTGTATCTGTAAGTTTTATCCTTGAATTTAATCTTGACAGAGTGATGTACATATTAAATATTGTGTTCAAATAGCCTATCGGTAAAAGTTAATGGTTTTCCTTCTGGCGATAAATGTCTAAATGTACATCTATCGTTATGATTAAATCCATTTGTTAATTTTGGGCTTCGCTAAAGAAAAGTTTATATCAAAAAGCACATCATAAAAACTTTGCATTGAATGGAAGTCGAGTGTTTTTAGTGCATAATCGGAAGGCTACTTTCAAACAAAAATCATCGGGTCCTCAAATATGTTGGAAAACAGTGCAAACTATCCAGCTTGTTCTATTCAATTTCATACATAAATAACATCTCTCCTTAACTCCATTTAAGATGTGTTGATAAGAAAACCAGCGTTGTTTCACCTTTTTCCACATATTTTGAAAGACAACTTATTTCAAGTAAATACCAGTGTCACAAGCGTCGCCTTGAGGCTCGATTATTCCGGTGCGTTAGCCGTGTTACGTAAGGAAACATTCTGATTCACATACACTCGACTTTGACTCAGTCGAACTTTGGAGATTATGTGATCCCTTAGCTAAATATAAAGGCCGGGAAATAAAACCGGCAATTTCTGTCCGCATCGAAATTATAGTGTCCATTGTGGTCAGTGAAAGCCATTTACCGCTCAGCAAAACTGCACGTTTATACATGTCCGGACGCCAGGAGTACATCAATGTTTTATTTATGTTTCTTACGTTTAGATAAAATAAACTGATGATTGCTTTAGCTGTACTTTTACAGGTATCATGTCTGGAACATGACATTTCATAAACGTTGTTATTGATCATACGTGTCCTCTGACAGGGGTATGCTGTAAATGCCTGTCCACTTTTACTGTATATAGGAAATAATTAATCGTAAATAATTTCCCGGTTATCAGTGGGAAAGTACGAACAAAGATATTGATAATATGAGTCTACAAATGAGAATGTTATTTTCGTTACACTTTTAAATATCACTGACAAGTAGATATAAACATTTATATCCTCCCGCTACGACTCGTAAACATCTCCAGGACCACAGAGAGAATTTCTAGACATTCACAGATATTTCTCTCGCCATTCGCAAGCTTAAACTGAAGTGGCCTCAAGAGACAGATAGTGATAATATGCAGCCGCCAGTCCTTCTGTAGGATGTCAAGTATTATATGTCAAAGGGGGCGTTCATATAAACCCATCGTACTAGCTGGATCGATCCTATTCTGCTGGAGATTCTCTCAAAGTGCAGTCACTGAAATCGGTTTAAATGTCTGACACGACTCCTCGAGTTGCTAGGGGGTTAACTTCCTAACAGGGATCTGAATACCCTGAATGCAGACATGGATCGATCCAGCTGGTACGATGTTTGAATCTGAACGAGGTCAAATAGCATGCTTCAGAAGCACTTCTTATCCAGAGATGAAATCACAGTTTGTCAGCTCATCGATCTTTCAGTAGCATATTGTGCAAGTAGATAACACAGTTATGTAAAAGAAATCAGCGCATCTAACCGGGGTATATCACTGTTCCTTATCACATTCGTAGGAGTCGTGCGCGCGCGCACTGGCGTGTGTGTGCATGCTAGCACCACCCACTTTCTTCAACGTGAAGCATAGCTCAGGATGGGAAAAACTCACCACCCACCCTGCACACGAATGTGTTTCTTGCACGTTCATTGTTAATAATAAATTAAATAAAACATTTGATACTCAAAGGCAAATAGGAAAACAGATTCACCAATTACAATATACGTTCGGTTGTTAAGCTACTTGTAGAAGAAGTTACTCCTTTGTCACGGTGATAAGCTACAAGTCCACGGCTTTTGCTTTTGGGTTATTTTAATTTAAAAATCCGGCAATAAAAGTATGAATGCTATTCCTTTTCGTCATTCATACTGAAATCCAGTCATTTCCGTTCCTGTTTTGTTGTATTGGCGATTAAAGGAAGCAATATTCATTGAATCTAGAACTAAAATGACATGTGCGTAAAAACAGAAAAGCATATCATAATTATCGATTTGAAAAAAATCGAACATCAGCCCTATACGTCTAAAAGTGTAAGGGTGATGAATATATTCCTGTCATATCAATATATCCTTCCAACAGCCGTCTCCCTTAGTCACACTATTTACAAGTACTCATAGTGCCACAGTAATAGGAATTAAATACACACATCAATTTGCTCTAAAATGACGATCCGCACTGGTGAATTCGTATGCAGGAATAAGAAATAAAACCGATATTAACTTGAACACTTAGACGTATAACATGCTCTTTTACAGCCTGTGCTAGGCCGTGGAGTAGGTTTGTGTGTGGGACTCAGGGGATTGGGGGGGGGGGGGACGTTACAAGAACAGGGGCGGCACATGGGAGGAGCTGGCGAAGGGTCAAAACAAGGGGTTATTTCCTCTGCATAAATTATCGGCAATAACCTGTGATCCGCTTAAGGCCGAATATCGAAGCCATTTAAGCGTTAACGTCGATTGCGAAGGATTATTATTGAATCAATGTTTGTATGACACAAATAATGGTATAGCTTGTTCTAGGTGGTGCGAGGTTTATTTCGTTTATTTCCTGTCATTTACTGTCATTTAACATAAAAAAAATACATAAATGAAACAATCAAACGATGACTCTGACGCATTTGTTATTTTTGTCAACTCATTTTCCTCCTATATCACGAGTGGCTTCATCCTTTCAACTTCCCGCCCATTTTGGGTTTCATTTCCTAAGAAATAAAAATATTTGGAAAAGCCCACAGCCGACTTTGTTGAAAGATCATATCGACATCCAGCTCTCCAAACCAAACACAATATCCATTCAAACATATCTTGTTTAATTCAACCACTGAGCTGACAAAAGACGTGGGTCGTGCTGAAAAGGCGACATACCTGGGTTATGTTGCAACTAGCAGGCTGGACAATACGGTGAAAGAAAGTCGATACACACGCCTCGGGAGTTCTCATAGTATCAAGCAAACAATCGGTCCGCCAGTGTAACGCACGAGGACGCGCCGGTTAGCTAGCTCATCGCGTTACTCTATACCCAAGCGAGGGCGGTTTATTACATCCAACACCAGTTGTTTGCAGCGTTATCTTTCCGGCCTTGGAATACTTTCAACACACCGTTAGAGGGACGTAGGCGTCGGCGATACTTTTGACCGCACAAACCAGCGTACAGTGATAAAGATAGTAGAAAGGATGGAGTCGGTTATGAAGGGTGTGGGTTTTTTGAACGTGCTGGTCTTGTTACTGCTCAGGGAACCCGATTTTTGCTCAGGTAAGATATATATTAAACATCAAGGGGGCATTATTCCCCGCCACAAATAAATAGGCATGTTACTAGATGCATATATGTCGAAATGACAATGTCCCCCATTATATAAGATGACCCCTCTAAATATTAGAGGCACACTAAATTTTAAGAAAAGATGCTAGTCTTTTTTTTCGTAACCCAATTTGTTGACTGCGTGTAATGGGCAATTGAAGATATTTATTTGTATATCGTATTCCAACAAGATGGATTCAGCATTTTCTTCTAATGATAGGGATCAATAAGCTACAATTTGAATTTAACCCAAGAAAGCAATGTTTTCAGAAAAATATGCAGGTACATATAAATCGAGGTGTATCATGTTCATAATCAAAATGGCGGCTGCAAGTGTCTTTAAGTAAATTTAGTGTATAGTATTGTGCAATGTATTGCTCTCTGCTAAGAAGGCAGTATTTTTTATTTGGCGAAGATGATGCAGAATTTTTTCTTTCCAAAAATTGAATACACCTCTTTTGAGATTAGATCTTAAAGTGTATGGCTTAATTTCATTTTAATGAATTATGCCATCATTTTCTTTCCAATTAGAAGAAATTATAGGATGTGACACTGTATATGATAGAAGAATAGTAAAACGAGAGCTTTTGGGTACTGTTAAATAAGATTCTCATCGTTATTTAAATTCCGAAAGTAAGCATTTGCCGTCTTCAACGACACAGAGCCCCAGTAAATAAATACAAACTCCAAAATGTCTTCAGCATTTACCTGGCCTTCACTTGACGTTTGACATAAAAGTGCTAGAATTCATATTTCATCGAACAGTTCTATTGATTACTGCATCAATCAAGTATTTGATCAATACGCCGACACAAGCTAATGGCTATGCACATGATGTAACTTGCTTAGTCGAGTCAATTCTATTGTAATTTTCAGCTGTACGCAGGTGTGTGCATTGTATTCGAATATTCTGCACCCAGCATAATGGTAAAACTGGGAAAGACAAACAGCTAGATCCGAAATGCAATTAAACCGAATCTATATAAGGCCAATATGGATAGGCCTATATATATTCCAAGCACAGACTTTGATGCTTTGTGGCATTCTTCCTCAACATCAGATCACACGTACTATAAATCATCTTACATTATATATAAGTATGTGAAAGACACAGGGACACAGCGTGACCTTTCCAAATGCACAATGTATAGATACAACACTGATAACAATAAGTGCACTATTATGAATTCCGCCGCCTGACATTTTAGATTATTTATAAATATCTGTCGGTAAAATCACATTCCAGCTGATATATGAAAATGAGTTACGCCGCACCGTAAAGATCAAAGTAATAATAAAGATAATACAGATTAACTAAACAGATAGTTATTCCTTGTTGAGTTCGAGGGCTTATCTTTTATTAATTTAATTTGATTATATTTATGAATAATATATATTGAGATATACAGCGACGCTGGCACCACAACCCATTGCTAATAGCTCTGAGCATATGGAATATAATTTACTTAATGGGTATGTGATATATACGTTGCTCGCCTTACTTTATTATAAGCTAGAGCAACAGGTATGCCACAACCACGTACACATACAACACAGGTATATATTTAAACGTACGTAAAGTGCCACGGAGGTGTCATCTGCCCAAGTTAAGTCGCCCTTGTGACCTCCCCCTTATATTTATGGCCTTATTATTTCACTCAGCTATAGTTACCCTGGGTACGCATCACACTTTGTGAAGACGAGGTATTTAGACAGCCACAAAAAGACACGTTACACCTGTTTTAGAGCTTGGTGACACTTCCGTGCTGAAGTATCTAAAACCCAGGATTTGGGCCATGTATAAGTATTTATTTCATGGTGTAGATTTGGTATTTTTCTACCTGAGGGGCGTTGCTTTTTATTCAGTGGCTGCGGTTTTGATAACGACGCTGGCCTTTTAAACATGTCATCGAAACTGCAACGCTCTTGAAATGACACTGGCACGAAAAATATGTCTGTAACCAGTTGCCAAATATATGTCGCAAAGCTCAACCTGACATTCAGGGGTCAGGCGGTGTTAAATCTGAAAGTTTGAACGGATAATTCCCGCTGCGAAGACCAGGGGATAATCTTATTATCCTTTCATGGATTAAGATTGGATAAGCAGGTGTAATTGTTCTTATGGTGTGGTGTACACACGGAAGACATGCCCCAAACCGACCGCTGGACAAAGGCTGAACAAACACATGCCATTGTGATGCGTTAGTCTCCCACCTGCCCACATCAAGGAGTACAGACTTCAAGATCTGACTCGTCGCTGTTCAAATTTCTATTAGTTTTAATGGCAGCTTTATCGTTGACGTGCTAGATCACCTTAGAAATCACGAGGCAACCCACCCACTTGACTCCACTTATGCGCGGAGCCGTTGCACTCTGTAAATAAACGTATACACGAAATATGAAGATGACTGGTGCATGACAAATAAAAGTAAAAAGAACGATGAAAGATCTGAATAACCAAGACTAAATTGTTCAGGTCACTTTTGAGGACAGGTGCCAAATTCGGTGACACATAGGATGACTAAATACGCGCCATTTTAACTTAGATCAGTCATTGGGCTCACTCTTATATTCCGTAAAAATCTAGGGTCTGTTTAAAAGCCAAGCAGATTTTTTTGTTTAGTCACTTTGTCTGGTGGATTATCATCTTTAGAACTATTTTTCTTATCGATACAAATAATTATTCCATCTTAAAAGAATGTGGTCGCTGTCCGTAATACATATGTAGTATACGTACGAGTAACGCCAGCACGTGTACGGAAATCAACATTTAATCAGTATTATTACCTTCACCAACTTTTACATTGTTAAAACAAATCAGCTGTTGCTAATTCTTGGAAGAAACATGCTGGCTCTCTACTTGTATTGAATGACAAAATATCAGCTGAACAACAAATAGTATATAATAAACGATCCATATAGCGCTAAGCAATAAGTCGACCTCCAAGATCTATCGATCATATAAAACGCCACCCCACCCACTTATGTATGATGCGAAAGATTAAAGCGACAGTGGAGGTAGTCATTATAGTGATAATAATGATGGCCCATCACATGACGTCAAATAATGTTACTTTTTCAATTAGAAAGCTATTTTGAATTATATAAGTATGTTTCACGTGATGAAAATATAGATAATGTATGTAATTTTGGCCAAAATTATAAAAGCCTTATTTCAGTACAGATGCCATTCTGTAAAGACCCCAGTCAAGATTATGCCGCATACAGAGTACTATACTGTGGGCATTGGCCAGGCTAGGGAAGGGATGGGGTAGGGCTTCCTCGGAATATATATTTACTTATTTAAAACTTGTTGCAAACTGGAGCACATTTATGAAGAAATTAATCATCTAGTGGGCAGCGCAGGCCGACCACTATATCATATAGAGCTTTCCTCGCTTACCAATTTAGAAAAGTTAGATGCAAGTCGCTCTAGGGATTGTAAAGCTGAGGTTCAGTTTAAGGTGTTTTTAGTATAAAATGCATGTTTTTGTGTAGATCTGCTTTTTAATCCCTTCTTTAAAGAATGGAGGACTACCCCCCCCCCCCTTTTAAAAAACGGGGACGGAGCGGGCGCTGTGCTCCTCCTCCCCTTTCCCGGTGTAACAGGTATGGAACTCAGGGCTCATATGATAATTATATGTTAGGGTTGGTTGGAGTATTGGGGTTAGTGTGTGGGGCGATTGTCACCTGTACAAAGTAAAGAGAAGCGGACTACGGTTCCTAGAGGACTTGCATTCCTGTTACACCGACCCTGCTTTCACCACTGCGTCCTTACAGCGTCCAAATCCATATACATGTAGATATTTAAATATTTGTAGTCAACAACATAATTTTACCCGAAAACATAAGGAATCGATATTTGAAACATTTGCAGAATACGCACATATGCATAGAACTGGATACCAAGAAAAAGCTGTTCATTTAAAATGAATCCAACTTCGCATATCGTAGTCTTTGTTAAATATGCCAAACGTAACAGCAAGAGGATACTAATTATAAGCAATTGCCGTGCAATCATTATGGGTTCAGTAATCATTATAAGACGGTATATCACTTCACATCGGTCTTCACCGAATGTGCATAAGACATTTTGGTTGTACATGCATTGTGTATGGTTCTTTCTGTCTTTTTTCTTCGTTTCTCTTCGAAGAACGAAACGAGTCTTCTACGCCGATGTTTCAAGTGAAACACACAAATTGAAAGAGGAACAATGATGTCACTGTACCAACCAAATCAATATCATAATGCCACATAACTTCTGATTTCAAAAGCATCCCCCTCACCTGCTAAAGTGTCGCTGTCAACGACGACAGGTGTTTCATAAGAGGGTCCAATTTCACAAAAGAAATTCAAATCAGAAGTCGGTCTTCACGATATTTCTGTTTGCGTATGCTAAGACGTGGTGAATCTGTTAAAGACCTACCCACTTCAGTAAAATATTGTGCTATTTCAGTGAGACGAGGGGCAATGTCAATATTTTAGACAGATGCCTGCTTTATGTTCATGAATTATGACCGATTTCTTATAAATTGAAGCGGGCAACAATTTTTAATCTTAAGCTGTATTGTGATACTCGCTCCTGATAGGAGTTGGCTTATTCCTTATTAGGGTTAGCTTATTCCATAATGGAAACGTGACCTCAAACAATTGATATGTCCTTTTCGTTTATGGACCCGTTCGAATTAAGCTAATTTAGGGAGAAATTTAGGGCGAAATATGTAAACTGATTTAGGGCAAAATATATAAGAGATGCTACCGGATCAATGCTGGAGGTTCAGACTGTGGTTTAGATGGTGAAACACCATAGAAGATTGGAAATTACCCTTCCCCAGGAGACAACCCACTGTGTATGCACTGATTTGATTACAATTAGCGCTTACTGCTCTACTGTAACCAATTCTTAATGGTCTGAAGTTAACAATATCCACTATTGTGATGTTCATAACCATCATGTACCATAGTGACAGGCGTGGATAATAGTCGACCGTTTCAGTTCTTCAATGGAGTGTCTCTCTAACATGTAATTTAAACCAAAGAACGATATGTCCAGTTTTCTGACATTTTCCTTTCTGAGCAAATCTGTCAATATGCAATGCTTCGTTTTGTAGCTAAGTGAATCTCAGGAAGCTGGACATCTTGTTAAAAGTGGACCCAACTGGGGCATTCCCTTAAATGTTTTTTTTTTGTCAAAAAAGCCAAGAAACCGATGCCAGTAAATTAATTGTAGATGCAGTTTATACATATGTATTCCAGCTGTCTAACATGATTGAAAGACCAGACATTTAATTGTATGCGCTGAATGAGCAAAACTATTGGCTTCAGTTACGTTCAGCTGCGTACTTTCTGCAGCATATCTAAAGCAAATCATATGAAAAAAGTGTGTAATGTTTGGACTGATCTTTGAATTTTAGGTTTGACAGTGACTTTGTCTGGAGTGAATCCCAATGGTTACATTATGAACCAAGCCGCTGCGGCTCCGTCGGCTCAACTTGTATGCAGTTACGACCTAGGCTCCGACACGCAGCCTGCAGAATATGTGACATTTTACAAAGATGGTGCCGACCCTGCTCATCAAATAGCAGTAGTTAAAGTAGCAGATGGAGCTTCTGTAAAACAGAACAGTTACCAGGGTAGATCCGATGTCGAGGTTAATGCCAATGACCCACAATATACTCTCAGAATAGCCTCGCTGCAGTATTCCGACGAAGGAAATTATACCTGTAAAGTTGTCCTAAACTTCCAAGTGAATACTGTGACATCATCGCCACAGAACCTTATGGTGTATGGTAAGTGGCTATTTATGAATGCATTACACTTATGCTATAGTTTACATTAATGCGCATATTTTTGAAATTAAAAATATTTGAACAAATGCACAATTTTTGAATACTTGTAAGTGTGTTAATATTTGGACTATTTTATGATTAAGAGAAACATTTTTAAAATGTCTCGAAGTTCAATGTTTACTTTCACTTTTTTATGACACCGTACATTTTTCTTTCATTGTGCGCAAATGAAACATCTTCATCACTGTTGTATTGTTGTTATCAGATATTTTATATTTTATATTTATTTTTGTTGTTATTTCTTTTCCCCCTTTCACTTGTTGTTTTCTTATTTATGATTTATGAATTAAATTAACTTTTTATTCAGATTTGTCGGTTTTGCAATAAATAAATAAATAAATAAATAAATAAATAAATAAATAAATAAGAAACGTAACAAAAAGGTATTAATCATATTCCAATACTTCCTTGTCAACCTTCATGGCACCATTTTGCGCCACTTCAACATGCTTCTTTTTTACTTTCAGCTGAGCCACAACCTCCCCAAGTGTCCCAAAGTGAAGTGGCACCAAACAGATTTCAAGTGGAGTGTCAGTCAACCGGGGGAAGACCAGCCCCGACGCTAACTTGGTATGTAAGAGATGCTGCCGGATCAGAAGTCGAAGTTAACGCCGCTAACCCGCAAACCAACACAGAAAGCGGGGATACGTTTATCGCCAGTAGCACGCTGGAACGAAATGCAACAAACGAGGAGCCAGTGACAGTCATCTGTAGAGCGACACATCCAGCTCTTAGTAGCCCTATGAGTAGAGAACAACAGCTGCCCCCAACAATTGGTAAGTATAAAAGTCATCCTCTATAACTGAAAATAATATATCTCATCATCTTTGACGAGTCTTGGCGATTATGTGAAATATATTTACTAAAGTGGATTTGTAAAAGTTACACCGAAAAATAATATTAATATAAAGTGTCGTATGTAAAACACTTTCCGGAAACGTGTGTCAGACAATGTTCTAGACTCAATGTCACTTAATCAAAGTGTATTGCTTCTCTGTATTTAAGTCTCCACTAGCACCACTTCCACACAGGCGCCAACTACGACAACCGGATATATTTCAAGTTGTGAAATAGTTCGACCAAGTATTATAGGTAGGATGGATTTCCTCACCCAGCATCTTCCCCTCTTTCTGTTTCTCTCTGTCTTTCTGAGTCTCTCTCTTTCTGGTTAAATGAAGCAAACGTCAGAGTATTACGAACGAGGTTTCTTATGATCTCATGAAAGTATTAATACAACAGAAGTATTTTTACACAGAGAATTATCAATGAATGACATGATTCTAATAAAGTTTCGATCCAACAACTATGAATCTTGCCTTGGTAATGTGACGCCCAGGAAATTCCTTGATCTTCCCAGGGTTTTCGGTAGCTTCCAGATTTCCAGGCAGTTACTTTGTTTATTTCAAAACGCAATTAAAATACCAACTTAAAATAAGCCATTGATCATGAAGAACATAAGGAAAATAAGCTTATCTTATCACTAAAATTACTATCAGACCGCTGTAAATCCTAAACATCAACTACCTTTGCATTTTTGTTGTAGCACTTGCAGCATTGGCGTTGATGAAGATTTTACTGTGAGGGGCTTTAAACAAACGGTTAAGGTAAGGATTCATATGAATAGGGAAACGGAAAACATCCTTTTGTCATCACCATCAAATGTCATTCGCAAATAAAACAAGTACCCCCCCCCCAAAAAAAAAAAAAAAAAAAATAGAATTTAAGTGTTTTGTTACCATATAGAAAATATTTTAAAATTTAATTTTATCACAACTTATTAAATTTTATATGAAAACTGATAAAACTAGCACAGATTTTCGGACTACATGTTGAGTTTGAAATATGACTGTTACAGTATCACATTATAATTAATGAATCAACATCTATCTTTTTAATTAATCACATACCGACCTTTAAAACCTATTTTATATTGCAGGTCATATTGACATAATAGATAACCATTGAAAATAGGAATGGATGAATACTCTAAAGGATATCAGGACACCAGATGTCACTACTTGCAATTACGGCTTGTTGGAATCTAAAACAAGCACTCTCTCAGTTTTTATATTCCATGGAGTGCGATGCATTTGAGATGAAGGGACATTTTTTTTTCATAGTGACTGCATTGTCCGATGTTGCTGTGAATAGGAACCTATCTTAGATTTGTTGCTTTTTATAACAAAGTTGAGAAATGTCCTTGTATTGCTTTGACTAATGAACGGATTGCCTTTTAAAGATACTAGTTTTTAGAGAAATTGTCAGCTTGCTTCCTTGTTCTTTTTGTTTAGATATTTTCGCTAGCTGTATTAAGTGTAAATAAAGAATGAACCGTGTATGCAAAGGATAAAATATTAGCATGATTTTTTTTTTACCAAACGTTAAATTGGTATATTTTCACGAATGCTACTTTATATTTTTACCAAGGGTTTTATTTAGATGTAACATTTGAAGGTATATTATTTTGATTAGGAATAGATATAGCAAACATGGATGTGACAGTTTGATGCACATATGAAATATATAATCAACATGTGAAGATGAAGGATTTAAAATTAAATGTAAGACAAGAAAATTACTGTTTTTTCAACATAAGGCTTTATGTGTTACCAAATGTATGTATAAACATTTGTTGTTGAATAAAGCCAATTTTGTAAGAATGACTTATGCCCCCATGCAATTATTTGACATTTATTTCGGAAGGCAATACTTAAGACAATCTGTGAAATTGAGAAATTGGTAATAGGTGACTGTCGGAAAGACGAGAAAAATGTGTCTCCATTTAGATACTTTATTTCACTGTGCGGTAATTGCAAAATAGAAAAAAAAAGGATTGTTTTGTCTAAAACCCTTTGAAAGGAGCATGTTTATTGTTATTGTTTAAATTTAGAAAAAAATTATATATTATGTTCGGTACTAGGAAACCATTTAAAAATGAAATTGCACATATTCTTTATTTTTGTATTGCTCTTCATAATTCCACATCCAACTGAAGGTAAAACTCATGTGTTGTTCTGTATTTGACAGTATGTCAGTAATATTGGAGATTTTTCCTGCCTAACCTGAAGCTGTACAATATGAAGACAGCCTCCCCATACCTTACTTGAGTTGAAAATCGAAGGCCAACGCAACCTTATTCCTGATTTAATTTTTAAATTAGGATGATGTGTTCTACAGTAAACACATAAGGCAAACTTTTTAGCTCCCTTTTTATATATAAATAACCATAAGAAGTGGTTCTTGCAAAACGCTTGGTTTTGGTAGGGAGTGATAATATATTTACTTCCCGGTTGAAAAACTTTCTCTCTATTGAAATTGATTTAATGTAAAAGTGGATTTATTAGAAACTTTCTCCATATTGATATTGATTTAATGTAAAAGTGGATTTATTAGATGGCCTAATTTTACCGTTCTGTACCAACTTTTCTGAATTAATCAGTTTGTTCTCCACAATTCAGTTCCTGCGCCCTTCCAACAAGAAAGCCTTTCAGATGATTAACTGGATTTTTATTATACACTCCGCCACAGGTATCGCGCCCATCTTAAGAAGGTTATGGAAAAAATTACCGTCTCATTTAGTCAAGGTGTATACTGCTAAAATGCTTCCCGAACTAAAATATTACAATACCCTATTATACTGTTAATGCAGGTTTGGAAGTTACCTTAGATGCTATACCATTCAATGGGTACATCATGAATCCTGATAGCGGCATCACACCAACAGTGGACCTTGAGTGCAATTACACAGTGGATCCTGGGGCAGTACGTGACTTTTTCAAAGGAGAAACGGACGATAAAAACCAAAAAACAGTCACACAGGTTTCTGATGGAAGATTTCATCTGCAGATCTCATTTGCCGCCAGAACTGACTTGATGGTTAGTCTCTGATCCATCATTCACGGTAACAATAGGCAAAGTAACATTGGCAGATTAGGGGAACTATATGTGTCAGGTTTCAGCCCCATTCAGTTATCCCATTGTTACGACTTTGGCGCAGAACAAATGTAATATTGAAATAATATAAAACATGACAAAAACTAGCGGTGAATTCTCTTCAGATTTGATAAGAGTAACACTAGAGGACGAATTCTGGAAATAAAGTGCACAAAACTTTTATCAGGAAATATGGTGTTTATAATGGCAGAGACCAGAATTCGTGGAAATACATAATAAAGTCTAGATTAGAAAGTGTTAGTAGAAAAACAGATATCATTTATTATACATTACATGTTACTTTTGGGCCCATATGGTATTAAATTAGTATAAAATTATGCAAATGGAAGGGAAAGACAGAATTGACCCAAGTGTATTATTTGAAATACATGTAACAAGTTTTACAACCATATTTTATCAGCAATTTACATGAAAACGGATCCATCATATATCGTTTACCATAGGTAACAACAGCGGATATGAGTATGAAGAGTTTCCTCTAGCATCCTCATATTTTTGTAACAGATATCTGTAATCGGTCCTTGGACTATAACTTCTAATTTGCATGGGGTTAGAAATTGATTAAATGATTTTATCTAATGATTTTATTGGTTGATTTAAGTGTTTCAGTATGTTTTCAGCACATCAACTATCAAAGACAGCGATATTTACAAATACAAACGGTAGGAGCAATATGAAATTCATTTTCTTTAGAATATGTTAAACAACTTGGCCTACAACTCAGAACATTGATCATCTCCCAAATAAGTGCCATATATCATAGTAAAGGCAACAGACGTAAACCCTTTCGGTTATTAGCGTACCTACGTACGTAGATACAGCGTTCTTACAAATTTTTAAATGTTATATTACAGGCGATGCTTGGACGACAATATCGATCGCTGTGATCGAGTTGGCAACGTTGCATACCTTGTATTCCGCAATTGTTCGTTGACCAGGAGACTGAGATCAAGGGAGCCTGTGACTGGTATAAGAAAACACACAAGCAACAGCAAAACTTCATTCGACAAGGTATTTTTCATATAACAG
This sequence comes from Lingula anatina, assembly GCF_001039355.2. Next base: position 173,854 of record NW_019774070.1, read on the forward strand.
GATAAGATGTGGATGGAATGCTTTTTAAAACTAATTATGTCATAATTACAGTGTATCGTTTACAGTCATAAACCTGGTGTAAATTATTGCTATTTTATAATCACCATTTCGATATATGTCAGTTTACATGTATGGTTTTGACGACAAAGCTAGGTGAATGTTATGTTAGTTTTTATTTGAAATATCGTCTCAATAGCTTCAACAACTGTTTTTTTATATAAGATTGACGCCTTTAGTTCCAGAAACTAAGCAATCTAATAGAAACACAAAGGTCTGTTGGGGAGAACAAAAGGAAATTCAGCCTCAATTCAAATGGGCAATCTAGATCTGTGTGATTATATATATATATGAGTTTGTGTGTGTCTGTGTGTCTCTGTGTATGTGGCGCTATGATAGATCTTTTACATTCCATGACTTGTATTGCGTTTGTACATTATGATGAAAGACCTAAAACAGAAGAAAATGTTAATACTGTGACTGCGTGTTGCTTCAGATAGATCTTTTACATTCCATGACTTGTATTGCGTTTGTACATTATGATGAAAGACCTAAAACAGAAGAAAATGTTAATACTGTGACTGCGTGTTGCTTCAATATCACTGTGGGAAGCTGTCTTAGATTCGTTCTTGTTTTATAATGGCATTGGAAAAAGCTGTAGTATTACTTAATTTGATCAAACGGAGAATTGATTTCTGAGATATAAGTCAATTGGCTGATGCTTTGGTTGTTAGCGTTTTACCTTATTTTTCTTTTGTATTTTGATTATCCATATATTAATTAAGAGTAAATGGATGTTGCAGTTTGATGACAATTGTATTTTAGATATTTAGAGTGACAAAAAGCTAAATGATCTAAAGTTGATTTGAAGAGATTCAATCTTATATTAATTAAGTTGTCAGTTGTCTACTTGCTCCTTGTATTGTGTTTTATTCGATGGGTGGGGTGGGGTGGATGATAAGACAGAAACATTTTAAAGGTTTTGTCCTGAAACAATACTAAATTCAGAAATAGTTGTATATACCCATTAAAATTTATTAAATTTATTCCTTCTGTAAATAAAATCTATTGAAATATTGTGCAAACTTTAAAGTGTTGGGTTGATTTTATGAAATCCTCTCTAATGAAATTGTGAAAATTCTCAACCTTTTATGTTTCAATTTCTTAACACATTGAGAAAAATATCATAGCAATGGACAAACCTTGTGTACAAGCATTGCCAAAGATGTTGTATGTTATTAGTACAGTCGCCTTTGCCAACAAACTGCGCCGACAGTTGTGTTAGTTGTGATCAGTTGGTAATTTGATTGTCGATTACCCCGGGTACTGCTGACAACGTTATCTTAAGCCTTTCTTTGTAATGGAATAAAGTGGAATAACATATAGTAATTCGTTGCGGCTTCATTTAAGCAAGGACTGCAAACGGCTACACCACGGAAGAAGATGAAGACGTGTTGTGTTTTTGTGCTGCTCTTTGTAACTCCAAATATTATTAAAGGTAGGGAGTCAATGAGTTCCAATGTACTTCAAAGTACGTTAATCTGTCTTGATAAAAATTAGCTTAATCTGTGCCTAAACAAAAGGGAGGTCGCCACCCCAAATCACACTTGTACTAAATGTGTATAGCTAAGATGACAGACCAAAGTTATCCCTGTCTTAACCAAGATGGCAAATTTTAGATCAAACACAATGAGCGAACAAAATATATCTTTTAATAACTTTAAGGTATGATGCTACTTGCTCAGGAACTTTTCGTCTTGATAGGGAGGGATCACGTAATCACTTCCTGGTACGTATAAGTGCTGAACTGGTGATTGATACTAGTTTGATATTGTGGTTATGGCAAGATAAACTAGCACTTTTGTGTAACAGCCTGTGCAAACTTCCTCGACTAGTTTGTTTGAAATCCATAGTTCATTTCTAGCCCTCGCAAGAAAGAACAAGAAAACCTATCAGTGGACTACACAAGTAGCTGGAACTTCAAAATACAGTATGCCACAGATATCACAGTCTTTTTTAGTGCAATGGGAAAATGTGAATTGCCTTATTCGATGAAAAGAGTATGTTGCAAATCGCTTCCCAAGTTTTTATTATATTACGACATTCCTTTTTCATATGCTACAGGTTTGGAAGTTACTTTGGTTGGTTTTCCTTCCAACTGGTCTTTCATGGATTCTGAATGTGGCATTTTATCAACAATGGGCCTTATGTTCAGTTACACAGTGGATCCCGGAGAGGTCGCGCAGAATCCTACATTACACGAATATGGATTTCAAAGGAACTGCAACTCCTCAATTACTGTTCGCGTCTACTCAGGTCGGTAGTCCTAAAATTTGATTTTTCATAAAAAAACATTTAAGTACCACAAATGTGTCAAAAGCAAAAAAAAAAAAAAAAAAAAAAAAAAATTGCGGTGTGTTTTGCTGTGCGATAAATGTTCTATAACTGTAGGTTGAGATGACTAACATATCGAAAAGGATTGACGGCATTGCTCTAATTAAACACCGAGTGGTGAATATATCCCGCAAGCCAGGAAAGGTATATTTTTCACAACATGTACAAGTGCAACTGAATCCGTAATTACTTGTCATCAGATCAGACAGAATACGCAAACTTGTATAGTTGTATGATAGCATTGTCCATATTTTATACGGAATTTTCTGTATTAAACATCAGCATTGTGTTCAAGTGCAACACCTGTACACTGTTTAATAGACTGAAGAAGGGGGTATTCAGAATACAGATAATTTATTTCCTCCCTTCTTTCCCTTCTATAATGTGGCTCAAACTGTGCCGGTTAATCCATTTTTCTTTTTTATTGCACCTCATTTGTCTGATGATAAAAATACTGTTTTTTTATCATTCTGGTTGAAAATTTGTATTTAATGTGTTGCTATCGATGTATATACTATACATTAGTTAACAAAATTGAATGTAGGTAAAACGGGAATGAATACCTGCATATGTGTTGTATTACAGGTGATGCTTGGAGGACATTTTCGATCATTGTGACCTTGCTAGCAACGTGTCTTTTATGCATGAATGGATACCTTGTATTCTGCAATCGGTCGTTGTCCAGGAAACTCAAATCACAAACATCTGAACACCATCATAATACAAAAAATGTGACAGCAAACGGAAACAACGGCAGAACTGTTTTCGACCGAATTCCTAGACCCCCCGCAATAGATCCATCCCCTGACTTTAGTGGTGGTTATGTGGTTTATGATTATGCTGTGCCGACGACTGGGTACAATAATCTTCGACAAGATAATCGGGATAAACGTTTAGCTGAACCATATACTGAACTTGCAGGGAACATCTTGCCGGTGACTGCAGCTGATGGTTCTGTTGCCTATAATTACATTACACTTGATGATGATACCCAGGTCCAGTTTAGCCAACTCAGTGCTCATGATGAGTGTATCATATATTGATATGCCATTAGCAAAATTGTAACACCGTAAAAAAGCAAACATCCAACTACGTAGAATGAAAGATAATGCGTACATTTGGCAAATATGGCAGTTTTTGCAGATCATTTGCAAATAATAACTTCCAAATGTAGATGTAAATAGATGTAAATATAAAGATTCACAATCTACACTGTTGAATTACTTTAATAATATACATATATAACATTCTGTCGACCTTATCTGATCTTTGGAGTATGAAACTTGAAACACGAAGCTTTACAAGGGTATTTTATATAACGCAGTAAAATGTGAATATTTGTACTTTAAATTTTAAAATTACAGCGTGTACTTTCGTTAATCAAAAACTAAAAGTATTGGTATTGTTTAACTCACATTTCGATGTCTGTCAGTTTGCATAAGTAAATGCTTACTTACTTGACTGCAACTAAGGGGAATATTGTGTCAATTGTTATTTAGAATATTTCTCAATTACCTTTTATAATCGATTGTTTTTTATTACATTGACATTTTATGCTCTTTAGGAATTTTTTTAAGAATCACCGTTAGAGTAATGTGTAGTATAACATATGGAATTGTTAATTATTTTAACATATCTTTTTTCTTGAATTTTATGATATCTTTTTTCAATATATAAATTTTTTTGAATTTTTTAAGATACCATTTTATTGTGCTATATAATATGCCCAACAACTAAAATACCTAATATTTTCATACGAATTCACCAATAAGAAGTGAAATGTGTTATACTAGAAATTTGTCTGTACGTGTACGTGTGTGCAGACGTGCGCGTATTTGTGTTAGCGGGTGTGGGGGTGCACACTCCATTAAGTTGCATTTTCACATTTTGATAAAAGACCTAGAACTCAAGGTTACCTTTTATCACTGTGACTATGTGTTGTTAAGATATCACTGTAAAGAACCGCCTTAGATTAGCTGTATTTTCTTACAAACGTTCACAAATGGTATATATTGCTTTGTTCAAATGAAGAATTGATTTCAAAAGTGATTAGCCAATTACAAGCTTTCAGAATTGCCAGCTTGTTGCCTCATCTCTCTTTTCAGGTTGTATAAAATTCATAGCTACCTTTATCAAAGGTTGATGAATGTTGCAGTAAGGTATAAGCATGTTGATCCGTGTATGTGAAGGATTAAAGCGTCAGCATTTTTTTATTTACTGCTAGTTTGGTTTATTTTCACGAATGTTTTGTAGCATATAGTTAATTTTTAACCAATCGTTTTAATCTTTATGTACTATTTTAATCCAAATGTTTTTGAGTGAGAAAAGATAAATTGTACAGTGCATTCTGTTTTTTAATTTGGAAAACAGTTTGATGTTTATTTAGATCTGCACTATAAAGTGCTGGGAAGTTAAAGTAATATTCACCTTTGTTCGCTTGTTTTCTTGTTGTTTCTTCATTAAAATGTTTTATTTGAGTGAAATTTAGAATTTGTAGAAAGGGACTTTGCAGTTAATTCAGAAATGGAAGCCCCTTGATGTCATACTCAAGACTTTGTGTTGCAGGTTTTCATGTATGCATCTATTGTTAAATAAAACCGCTTATAAAACATTTACGTTCATCGTGCAATCACTTGACAGTTACTTTTTGCATCAGTGAATCCCAGTTCCACTATGATAAATTGTTTCTATGAGGTACCACTTTTGTGAGAAAAGTGTACCTTAATACAGACTCTGTACAGTGTGGTAGTTGCAAAAGACAAAATTCAATGTGTGCCACTAATATTGAAACATTCAGTCAGTTGGCGGGTCACCGTGCACACTTAATATTTTGTGCCTATTACTTCCCATTCACGAGTATTCTAAAATGTAGTCTACCCTCAGCTTTCAGTGGAAATGGGACAGTGAACCTTTTGGAGGTGTTGTGTTGAAACAGGATTAAATTTAGATGCAAATGTGCTAAAATACACCGTAATGCAAATCATTTTACTTAATATTAGACTTCACACCCAGGACTGGGTTGATTTTATGAAAAACTGTCCAAAGAAATTATGAATTTTTCTATTTATTATGTTTCAATATTATCTGGCCTTCCTTAATATGTTTCGGAAAATAGAATAGCAATGATTAGCCCTGAAGTACAGAAATAAACCGATGTTATAATTTTCCAGCATTACTTTCTGTGTACCGCAGTTTAATTGTGTTAGTTGTACTCTGTTGATTATCGTGCAGCAATGGTGATGTTATTTTTAGCTATCAATAAAAATCCAAAGAGGTAACTGCAGCTTATTGAGGTATTAGGTATTTAGACGTGATGTGTTTACGTGCTGCTCCTTGTAATTCTATATCCAACTGAAGGTAGAAACTAAACGTGTCGTTGTGTGTTTTAAAATAATTTAATCTCTTGAAGACTTTCGACTTAATCTTTGTATAAACAAAAAGAGGATCGCCTCCATAGAACTCTCAAGTGAGGCAGTTTTTCAAACGATGAAGAACAAAAAAGACTGCATACGCCATCATTAACCAAACTGATGATAATTTTGCACCAGCAATACAAAAAAAAAAATCTTTATAACTCTCTTAATAATCATGATGATACATGTTATTAATGAGAAGGATCGTAAACTACTTCCCGCGTTGTAATGGTACTTAGCTCACGATAAAAGTTGAATGATAAGCCGATTAAATAACATGAATATATTTACCTTTGTAAACTTTGTTAACTGTTTTTTAACGAAGCAGTTATATAGTCTACAGCTCAAAGCCTGTCAACACAAGACACGTCAACAAATGAGGCAATTGGCATTTTATAATATAAGCCAATTGCATCACAGCACATCACACCACATTGTGACACTTAACACTGCAATTAACACTTTGGAAAGCAAATTGATAATTGGGGGATATACTGACAAACACTTCCCCAGGATTTTAAAATAGAATTCTTTATATTTATTCTTTGTTTTTATAATATAGTTTAACAGGCTACATTAGTTGATTTAACTCCAAGTGGGTTGGTCATGAATCCTGAGAGCGGCATCCCACCAACAGTGGGTCTGCAGTTACACAGTGGATTCGGGGGAGACGATGTATTACGTTGGATATTTAAAGGATGGAACGATCCAAATAATAAGAATAGTGATGTCTGTTCATGACAGTGCTGGTACCACGGAGCCGGAGAAGCTTTGTTAATTCAAAAACTCTTCATCGAAACAATTATTAAACTTAAAATATACCATTTGATAATTCCCCTCCAAGAGGTATACAATAAAAAAGCTTCATTTTGGCAGGGACGGGTCCCATAATTACTTCCTGGTATAATTGCTTAACTTTCGATTGAATTAAGATGGTGTCATAGCAGAAAATAACATAAACAGACATGACCTCATTTTACTGGCCCAACCTTGACAATGTACCTAAGCTATAGCCATAACAATGTAATACCTGTCTCGGTTAAAAAAAAAAAAAAAAAAAAAAAAAAAAAAAAAAAAAAAAAAAAAAAAAAAAAAAAAAAAAAAAAAAAAAAAAAGCATTTTAAGATTCAAACCCATTGATGGGAATGTTACACCGTGATTTTTGTTAATCTTCAATGGGTTAATGCTTTCCAAGAATAGATTTATATCTCTATTTTTTTCTGATAATACAGATTAAATGAATGATTTATACTTTTTTAAGGATTAGAAGTAACATTAGCTGGTTTGCCTGTCAATGGATACGTCATGAATCCTGAGGAAGGCAACACATAACCATTAAACCTTGTGTGCAGTTACACCTACAAGGGGTGACTGCAAGAAAATCAGTCGCACCTCTTTGTAAAACTAATGCACAGCCCCTATTAACCGTTGGGGTTTATCTGGGTTTATCAGCCAGTGATATCAGCGAAAATTAAGAAACTGAAAATAGCATTTCATTCCGGTGTGGCAGGGGTGCACGTCCTAGTAGTAACGCAAGTCCGCCCGGACACTAAGTCCTGGGAATGCAAGTCCTAGAGCATGCATTGCTAGGAATGAAAGTCCTATGACATACGTTACTAGGATTCAATGTCCGTAGGACGAAGGCTCCCAAGTAATGCAAGTCCTACGTGTAGTAATGCACGTCCTAATGGGACGTGCATTCCTAACATTTTAGTAACATTTTAACAAAAACAACACAATACCCATAGTTTTTCTTCATTAATTTTATTTTGTGTATTTTTCTTGTAATAAAAGCATATTTTACATGTGTCATTGACCTTCTTAGTTCTTCAAATGAGGGGAATATCTCTTTTCACAAAACACGGGATCTCCGTCCTTAGATTAATTTTTCGGTTCACACTAACATAAATTGAAAAATAACCCCAAAATGGAAATTTGCTCTTGGATTTAAGGCAAATCAAGACAGTTAATAATTTGAAATTATAAATAATGTTCTGTGATATTCCTTTGGTATTTTGGCGCTTTGACTTGGATTACTGTTACACCGAGCGTAATACAAAGTATTTTACCCTCTATATATGTGTACTTCACAACCATGGTTGGGTTGACTTTCTAAAAACCCGTGTAATGAAACTGTAGGCCCGTAGCCAGTAAAATCAATATGGGTTTCTTTTTCTGAACTAGTGGACCTTTTACAATGAAACCTATCAGCACCTATTCAACAGCACCTATTATTGACCACCTGGATCAAATTTGATCCAGACTGGACCTTTTCCTGACAAAAAAGAGCAGTTCTTTCCAACCCCCCCCCCCCCCCTGGTTACTGGCCTGAACTGTTACTTTTCTATTTATTGCGTTTCAATCTCATTTGCCCTTTTTTATCATATTTCGAAAAACAGAATAACATTGATCAGCCCTTAAGTGTAGTAATTTACCGATGTTGTAATTTTTCCAGAATTACGTTCTGTATACCACGTGTTAATTGTGTTAGTTGTACTTTGTTGATTATCGGGTAGCAACTTGGATGTTATTTTTAGCTCTCAATAAAAAAACCCAGGAAGAACCTGCGGCTAAAGGCAACACAACGGAGGAAGATGAAGACATTGTGTGTTTATGTGCTGCTGTTTGTAACTCCACATCCAACTAAAGGTAGGAACTAAACGTGTTGTTCTGTACTTTCAAAGTATTTAATAGCTTGAAGATTTGTTGACATAGTCTTTGTATAAACAACAAGGAGATCGCCTTGTTGATAGGCTGTTTTTCAAAAGATGAAGAGCAAAAGTGATTTCATATGTCATTTTATCCAAAATGATGACAATTTCCTACATCAATGATAAAAGAAAAGATCAAAATCTTTTAAACGCTCTTAAGCATGAAGCTACATGTGTAATGAGAAGGCTTGTAAAAATACTTCCTGCATGGTAGAAGTACTACGCACTCGATAGAAGATAGATGTAATAGTTGAATGAGAAGGCGTTTGCCTATTTGACCTACGTTTGACCATTCCCAAAGACTATCATACTAACTTTGGATTGAACTATCTCCAAGGGGATTCTCACTTTATTGCAATTAATTTAAGCGGCTAAGATGTCTGTCACGCCTACTGAACCCGACAGGGGGTAATTAACTATCGTTTAGNATCATCTCACAAATTCTTCTTGAATATATATATATATATAAACAGAAACTCAAGGCTATCCTAAACAATGTAAACATACAACAATAAAATGTTAAACCCTGTACTTACCATGTTAGAAGAGTAATTATGGCTATGGTCCACTTTAAACAGGGGGTGTTCTTCCTTCTCGGAGAAGCAGCATTCTTGTTACAGCAACTTGAACATCGACAGCAACAGTAAATTGAGAATATGAAGAGCACCAGTAACAGTAGCAACACCGGGAGAGCAGCTGCAAAACCCAGGGACTGAAATAAGAAAGAAACAACCTCTAAATTGATGTTGGAATATATATTACAGTACGTGAAATATATAAATATATACTCTCTGTTCTTTTAGAAACAGGGTGTTGCTGATCTTGTTTTTTTCCTATTTAAACTTCACATGCAAATTACAAATACAAACTCCCCTTTTTTCTAAGTTAAAATTTATTTAATCTAGTATGTTAAACCTCCAATCACCACAACCACCTATTCAAAGAGACCATTCCCAAAGACTATCATACCAACTTTGGATTGATCCATCTCCAAGGGGATTCTCACTAAATTGCTTTCAACTTAAACAGCTTAAATGTCTGTCTTGCCCACTAAAGCTGTTAGGGGGTAATTAACTACCGTAGGCCAAGTGTGCATGAAAGTTAATTACCCTCCTAGCTGATTCGGTAGGCGTGACATCCACTTAAGTTGATAACAATTTAGCGTAAATCCCATGGAGTTAGACCGATCCTGTTGGATCGATCTAGGCATGGGAACCCAGTCAAAGAAAGGTCTACTTTTGTGTCAGACCAATTTGTAAAAGTTCACAATGGCAGAGTGATAGTACTCAAGTCAACCCCCAATGCACATCTTCAATAGAAAATGGTGAAAACAACCACTGCATTTAGCTGGGTTACCAAACCTTCACATTTGGTTTTCTAAAAGTACTGTCAACAAAAAATTCTTTGTTGCTTCTTACTCTATTTTTCAAAGCATATTTTATCCACCTCCTGGACCAAAAGGCGGTCCATGAATATACACGTGTCAAATATCCAATGTGTTGAGTTTAACCTCATGATAACTTTTTTACTCAATACATCATACATAAAAAGACCATTACTAATTCACCACACTACACACTTCTTAATGTCTTACATGGTAAGTGAAGATTAACCTATACGCATATTCTCAAAGAATTTAAGCTATAAAAACAACAACAGAATTTCACTCATGATATGAAGCACTTTTATTATTATTATTTTTTAATTTTACTATCATTCTCTTTTTTCAGCTAATTTTCCTGATGTCATTGGTTAACAATACTGAAAACCAGAATATGCTGAAGGTCATTCATTAACACCAAAATTTCATAGGTTTTACTACTTCAAGTGGTTCTATTGCCTTGAAGAATATTACCCTATTATTTATTGCCACAAATGATTCTTTTATAATGAACTTACTAGTAATTTCTAAAAACATACATACAAAAGCTGTACCACATTTGTAATATAAATATATGTTAAAGTCCTGGGGCAAATGGTGCAATGGTGTTAAGAGGCTTATTTGGGCACCACTGATAGAAAGAAACTAGAAGCAGAATGCTCCCCTAGTAATTAAAATTGGGTTGAACAGCTTGTACTTATTTCACTAATGGTTTCAATGCTCAGCATAATTCCAAATTGCTGTAGGGCACAGTTACATCAATATTGCATTTTATTCACCTGAAACTGGTAAAGCTGAATCTGTGTTGCAGGTGTGACAGCTAATATGCAACAGAACAGCATAAGGTTAACAGGTGGTTGCAATACTCATGTTTACCTTTCTGTTTACTCTTTCAATTCATGTGTAAAACCAATAATCAAACGGAGGGCAAAAAGAAAAAGAAAAAAAGATTAATAGAAATCTCCCGTAACGGTAAACCACATGTGATATTTTGGTGAAACAACATGAGTCACATCTAGCCCGATATGGTAAAATGTATGTAAGGATATGAGACAACACTAGTGGAAGAGGCGCTCAAAAGCCCCCGAAGCGCCGAGTTTGTTCAAAACAACACCAACTTGTCAAAACTTATGCGTATTCAATGCGAGATCCAAATAAAAGAATACAAAAAATATAACATATATACCTGTATATATTCTTCATCATCTAAATTGAACGTCGAATTGTACAACCGGAATTTTAGGCTAATGTGGGGAAACGAGTGAAAAAGTGCAGCCAACCAACTTGGAATATATTCAGTTTTTTCGCCGCCAAGAGTAAGACCTGGATGTTCTGCTCCTCGGCCAGAATTCATTTTAGGTTTTCCAAACCAGCCTGGTATCTACAAGAATATATATCCAACACTACCCTCTCGTTCAGTCATGAATTAGTTGGTAGACGTCACGCTCGGTGGTTTCGCATAGACTCCATTTTGCCTTGGTCACATGATCGTCGATAGGCTGCAAGCGACACCTATTGGCACTTATCTTAATTATTCATGCGAAAGTTGTTTGTTTCTTAGAAATCTAATCCAACGTTAAACCAACGATTGTTGGCCATATTTTTCGTTTGTTTGAATCAGTTTCGCATATTGCATTGTTATTTACCTTGCCAATTGATCGAAAATCTCGCGTGCTTATGAGACGATGATTCATCCCGTGACGTCAGGGAGGGTTTTCCCTTGGAATTCGAAGTGATTCAGATTGGGGCCTACTTCCTGTCACAGTTGCACTTGTTTTCTTAGAAAATTACCCAGTGTTGTGGATAAGGACACGGGGATTTTATACTGCGTTCTTTATAGAGGATTGAAGTTTACCCAAAGCGACGATCAGAGGACCAGAAGTCTCAAACTACAAACTATTTGAGATGTGTTGTGGTTGAAGCTAGCCAAGCATTATGTCTACAGGTTGGTGATATTGAAATGAACATGTGGGAAATTTATTAACGGAATCCCCTATTATAAACCCAAAATAACAAAGCAGATGTGTTCTCCACAGGTTCTAGCATGCCTAGAGTCTGTGTAGAATATTTTATGGAGATGTGGTTGGCAGATAGTAAGATGTAATTTGCTGACTCAATCTCGCCTTCTTTTTGTGCCTTTTCTGTCCAGAGAGGAGAGAATGTTGCCTCGAATACCAGGAATGAATCATGGATGACTCCATGGAAACACAAAACATATGCTGTATTCCCAGTTGAAAGCATCACCTTATCCTTCTTTGGGTGTCTACAACAAAAAAAGCACTTAAGGTGTTGGACACTGCCCTACTATTTGAAATCCATCTATGGGTTGTTTCTTCACAAAATCAGGGTTGCTTTTCAACTGAGAATATATTGAGTATTTTCTACCAACAATCTTCATAGAATTTTTTCTGTTGTCAGGGTATGTTTTAACAAGCCAAAATGATATAGCCCAGAATATTTGGGTTAGTCTTAGAGAGAGGTTACTCAGGTACGATGCCATCATTGGTCTTCCCTGCCTACCTGAATCATTTTACTGGAAAAACACATTGATATCATTATGCAATTTTGTGTTACTAATTTACTCTTGATGTAGCTTTGTTACTATAGGTAATGATACCACTGATTGAGGTTTGGCACTGCACATATGATATATGCAAACCACACAGGTAGATGCTGCTGAAATTGGTCGCATTGGCATAAGTAGTGGGCCCACCACCTGTGTGTTGACCACCCCTTATAGATGTTCAACACTGCTGTATGGGAAACAAAAGAATAGCATTCCTAGTCACCAATAATCGACCACAGCTGTATACTACAGACAATTTGACCTCTGATTTTGGCCTTTATGACAAAACTGATAAATAGTTAAAAGACATATATGCTTGTACAATTGGGTTGCAGCTGGCATATATGACACTTGCTTTTAACCAACCTTATCATCAGTTAACAAATGGGCTGAGGTTGTGTCCACCTGTGTGCTGAAGGTTAGTAATTTAGAAAAAAAATTTGATTCATTGGCATCTGTGGATTTTGACCTCTTGGAGGTTTTCTCTAGGCCATACAATGACCAACATTTGACAACAATGACCTCTGTTCAAAGGCATATCAAAGTGCATGAGTTTGTAGAATTGGGTGTAATTGATTCAAACATATTTTATTATCAAGGACAATTATGACCCTGATTGAAAGACAATAGGTTAAATACAATGTTGGATTTTACTTGAAAAAGAAAGTTGGATAAGTGGAATGACTAAGTGAAAGATTTGCAGGGAATTCCCAAATATAGATGTCTTCCAAAGATTTAATTTTTCCTCAACTTTGGTTAATTAAATCCATCAAATCAGTTCTAGATGACAAGCTAAACATGATAGGGTTCACAATTCTGATAAAGGGCAGTCTTTTTAACCTTTTTTTTATAAACAAATTCCAAGTTATGAAACTGGATGGAACTTCAACTATCTGTACATAACAATCATAACTATATAATGTTGTGTAAATCCCCATTAAGTATAAATCTTTCTTGGAGATCACAAAGCTTAACAGCAACCAAATGCCCTGTAATAGCATTGGGGTGTACAAACCGGTGAATGTTAGTGCTGTTTACACTTACCACATAAAATACACAAGTCAGGAGCATTCATATTTTGCATTATTTTATGTCCTCCAGTCAACATACGTTTGCATCTCAATCTGTAGCTTGAAAATGCTGAATTTGATTCCTAATAGTAGATATGATTTGATATGACAGTGCACTAGATGTGAAAAAAAAAAACATTTATGGTAAGTTTTTCTTGTCTGATCAAATCTATAGATCAATAACTGAAGATGGGACAATTTGAACAAAAGACACTTCTGCTGATTGACAGGATAGCATAATTAGCAGCTATGTGTTTACCTAGCATGTGTGTATATAAGCAAGTACCTAGCAAGTCTGTATAAACTCATGTATTAGAGACCATTCCCACAGATATTTAGATCAATCTATCCTCCTGGGGAGTCTCGCTAGATTGCTGTCAGCTTAACCGGCTTAAATGTCTGTCCCGCCTACTAAAAACTGTAACAACTTTTGTGCGCGCTCAGCTCCCGGAAGCTGATAGCAATTTAGCATGAACCTCCAGGGAGTTAGGTCGATCCAGATGGATCGATCTAAATCTGTAGGAACCCAGTCATAGACTTGCAGTTAACGAGGTGAGATTGTTTCAGCACACCCAATCACATGAATAATGAATTTGATAGAACTTAATATGATGACGTAATACATTTTTGATGAAATTGGACAAGAAAAATTACTATAACAGGATGACTGTTATGGTTAACTGTTAGAAAAGGATATTTATGGGGAAATAAAAATCCCTGTTATAAGTGGTTATGAGATCAGTTTCAAACTGTTACATCCTGTATTGACACTATTTTCAAGTGGAAATACATCCTACCTATATATATATTAATAGTTGGTTTTTATCTATGACAGGCCCTTACATATCATTGTCTTTGTGGATAGATTCTAGTTCCAATGTCCATCACAAATAAATATGTCAATATACTTGTTTAAAGAATTGGAAAAAACATGATAGGAGTACCTCCCAGAAGTTGCTTTTTAATTGGCATCATTGTAAACAGTTGCAATCAAACGCCTGCATCACCTTGCTTAACCTTTGCAATTATTCCTTAGTCTTAATTACTAGTAACCTACCCTGCTGATATAAGTGCAGTGTACTAGTTCTCATAGCATGATAGGTATACACACATGCACACTCTGGTTGCATGCACTCTTGTTGGACTGTTAATCAGCATTTGTCATTGTTATACAGTTAATTATTAATGGTTACTCCCATGTGATGGAACGATGATTGGTGCATGACCACAAACCACAGAAACCGTCCCGCATGACTTCCACTTTCTCAACTCCAGTCCACATCATGGTTTGTTCCATCCACATTTTGGTTGACTGACTCCATCCACTATCAGTTTTTATAACATAATTATTTGATGTTGGAGAATAGTAACAAAATAATTATCAACTTGTCAGCAGGTGACCACTGGCTTGGCATGCACCCTAGCAGTCATTAATATGTTTTAGGTTTGCTTTCTGGTGAGCAACCACATTTGAAAACAAAACAACAAATAGTTCAGTTACCCATTCAGAATATTACATGTATGCATTTATAGGCAAAGCACTATGTAGGGTTTGTTTTAGTAACATAGTAGGATTTCCCACATGACAATCAGACATTCTCGGCACCCACAAATTGCAGTTGTCATCAGTGCACAGAAATTTGCAAAAAAAGAGACAGTGGCTGCAAGAAGTTGAGGTAGGGGGGAAGTGAGTTGTCAGAGGACACAAAAAGTGTTTAGGCATTGGACTAGAAATGGTGGGATGAGGGTAGAGCTGCACACAGGATCTGTTTATGATATGTTTGCAAATTTTATTACAACTCAGTCTCATATTGGCCAGTTGTAAGGGATATCTGCATGTGGACAGATGGTATAGTGTGGAATATATATTTATATATATATGGAAGGTATGCAACTCACTGCATGATAACTCACGAGCACTGCTGAACCCTGAATATTTCCACAGCTAATGTCCTGCTTAAACTAGGCAACAATGCAAAACAATTTGTCTGTACCAATCTATAGCAATTGATCTCGTATCAGTCTGCAGCGCCTAGATAGGCTACCTCTTCTTAGGCCCTATTCCCATAGACACCATCGGCCTACATGGATTAACTTAACTCTGCAGGGATTTTCGCTGAGTGCAATCAGCGTTACAGGTTAACATGCCTCCTCCCGGCCTTAAGTAGAAGGCAGTAAAGCTGGTGATTGTACTAGTACCTTGGAAACAAGGGGAACTGTGTCAGTTAAGCTGATTGCACTTAGCAAGAGTTTGGTGGAGGTATGGTCGATCTAGGTAGACCAGTGGTGTGTCTAGGAATGGGGTCTTGGAGGAGGGGTCCTTAGAGAATTGCCCTGACAGGGAGAGGAGGTATTCAGCAGTTCACTGATCTTTCTTTTAATGGATGCTAATAGCCATGCATTTAACTTCCTGGTCCTACCTCACACAGTTGTGTCTTTGTGTGCCATAGCTTTCATAGATTTTGTTTTACTTTGAAAGCTGCCTTATCTATCATAAATGCAGAGAAAGTTGCAATGGATTTATGAAAACCATGGCATGTCAGTGCCAGCCATTTTATCCATTGGCCTGATGTAAGGAAGGTTTTTAATTAATCATCAGTTATGAAAAACAGCTGGGAAGTCATTAAAAAATGTAGTTGTTTGCAGAGTTTTGCCAGTAAAATAGAAAGGAGCTTATGTGTGGCAGGGATTCACCAGCATGGAGCTCTGGCAGATGACCTAGATGTGGAGAGAAATATTTGGGTCATGGTGCCTGGGAAAGGTGGGTTACAGATACACATGGCAAGGGCCCATACTTGCACTTTAGGAGCACTGATCATGTATGGTGGATATTTGGGTCAAATTGGTTATCTTTCTCAAAAGAAATGGTACATACAATTTGTAGAAGTGTGAATTAAGTTCATTGTGGTGTTTTCATAGAAAAGAGTAAATGCATTTTATCAACCCATATGACTCATTAGAAGAAGACCAATAAATATATCTTGTAAATGTTTTACCCATATTCTGCATGGTCTCATAATAGTAAGGGAATTATTCACCAGCACTATGGCTATAGTAAACTTAAATAATATTTAGATACATAGCAAAGCTTATTTTTAATTACAAAAGAAAGACCCCATAATATTCATTTTTTCTTTTTCAGTAGATATCCATTGTTTTATCAGAAATAAATTATTGTTAAACTCCCAAATCAAAAGTTTGGTGGAGAGAGCCCAGACACTTGGCCCAGTGTATTTTTCAGATGCTGCCTTAATATTAACTTTCCTAAAACATACATACTGTAACATACATATATAGGTCTTTAGTTTGTTTTGTTTTCTTAAGCCCGTGAACTGGATTGACATTCCAGCCGAGCTGTATCATTCTGTCTGACTCTGTGGTTTCTTTACCTACCTTACACAGCAGGTGACCTTTACATATGAATGAACAGAGACACACACAATGATATATTGATTTGGAAAGCTGTGAAAGAAATTGATCTTGGATTAAATATGATTTGTGTTGTGCAGCATTTTTCATGAAGCATATGTACAGTTAATAGTAAGGTGGCAAGATGTCATTCTTGAAAATAAAATTTTGCCTGCCAGCAGCCCCTGAAGTGTCTTTAAAATGTTTTTAATTATGAATATAAGTACACCTAAAAGTACACCCGGAAGGCTTGATAATGACATTGAGCAGTGAGAAACTCATTGTAGTTTTAACTACCAGATATTGAACCTAACCACCTTATATTTTGGTCTGATTAAATTAACTTTATCAGTTATAAACAAAGATAATGGCTTTTAAGTTTAACAATTGTAGATATCTCTAGGTGCAGATGTAGTTGCTATTGTAGTTATAAATTCAGTTCCTTGGTTTGTCTTCTTGGAAAGGTGATGTCAATTTTTTTATTGTCTGTAAAACTGACACTTTTTGCAGCATATTCTTCTGTAAGTTTTCAAAACATGAAGTAATATGGGACAAGCAACTCCACCAAAGATAAAATTTCTGAATTATTTAGTGAGATAATTCTTCAGTGTGCAGATTATTACCATTAACCTATCAGCAGTAACCTATCAATAGTGCATTTCTGTTCCCTGTTCCAAAGAGTGCTTGGGAAGATTCTCTCTTATGTAGCATTGAAAGAGATTTAGTTTTTTGAATGAAAAAAAAATTCCTTAAATAGTCCTAATAGGTGATATGCCTTTTTACCCTTAAGTATAAAATCACTAATTCACAAATATACAGATAAATCTTTCCTATATTTCTTACCTGGGGTAGCGCTAGCAATTTTTTTCGCTTAGCCAAATCACCACATTTCTGTCAATTTGTTACTAAAATGGTTATAATTTGGCTACAACATGTCAAATCAAGCCCTTTTTCTTTAGCCAACTTAAGTCAGTTTTAGCATTTGGCTAAATTGGCGAGTGTTAGCGCTACCCCAGCTTACCCCTGATTTTTTTTTTTTTTTTTTTTTTTTTTGAGTAAATGATATTGAATAATATTGTTTGTACTTTCAAAATTTTTCTGTTCAGGATACACATACCACAAAATGCCTTTTTTTTTTTTAATTTATGGGAGAAATACAGTCCACACAGTATGGCCTTTATTTTTGATCTACTTTCCAAGAAGTATTATCAACTGTAAAATTCTTCCTGGTTACATAATTTACCTGCAAGTTAGTGTTGTATGAATAATTAAGGGACTTACATTTTCACCTCCTTTGGCTGTTTGTATGCTGTTTGTCACCAATCTAATGCAAATAGTTATGGGCATTTTTGATGAAAATTCTAGGATAGGTCAGAAAATGGCTAAATTAAAAGTGATTACATTCTGATGGTGATCCAGCTCATCATCTGGATCCAGAGAATTTTTAAAGAATCTTCATGTTTGGAAGATGGGAGACAGTTTGGGCATTTTTTCTTATATTACCACAAAAATGCTAATGAATTAGTTGATTAATAAATGGTAAATGGTAAATATTAATTTTTAAAAAATGAGAATTGAGTGGCCTTGGTTGAGGTCTGCTTTCTCCTCAAGTCTTTTAAAGTTGATTTTTTTTTTACTCCACACTGGCATTTGGTTGTTGCATTTTGCTGCAATTTCAAAGAGGGGGTTCTTTTTTGGATAAAGTGGAACTTTTGCCATGAAAACTGCACATGCATTGATAAAATTTTTACAGCAAAATGGGCAGTTCATTTGAAACGCTACTTTGATGAATTTATATCTGTTAGTAGCTATTTCATTTTCAGTCACTAATATTTGCATGAGTATGTGTCAGTTATATTGGTATGAACATGTACAGTTTGTGTGATTTGTAATCATATACATTGTACAAGATGTGTTATGTTGTGAAT
Source organism: Lingula anatina (assembly GCF_001039355.2). Next base: position 192,722 of record NW_019774070.1, read on the forward strand.
AAAATGAGCCTTGGGAATTGAGCCTTGGGAGCCTGGCGATTGTTTATTTTAATTCCATTTTTTTTTTTTGCTGGATTTATTTTTGTGCATCATTTATCTGAAGCAAGAGCATTCATTTTTCATACTTAATATGTGTTCTATGTACAAGCTGTGCACTTTTACTGAAACTGAGCCGATGATGTGTACTTTTCTGTGTTCTTCCTCTGGTTTTGCGTTCTAGTCTTTCCTTCTAGGAATAAGTTGTTTCATAAATCATAGTCTTTATGCTCATGTTTCAGTTTGTAATTGTATTGCTTAAAATTTCTTGAAAATGCTCTTATATCATGAAGAGATATGCATGCTTGTGATATATCCCATATGTGGTATATTTTATCACTGCACATATCCATTTTGTCTTTGCTTTCAGGAAGAACCAAAAAACCTCGACCAAAGCTTCAATTTGATCCTGCCCACAATAAGCCTCCTGCAAGTCCACTGTGAGTATTACAGGTCTCTATTTTTAGATATTTCTGTAATTACCACCAAAAAAAATAAAATTGTTTGATTTCTTTCTTCATTGTACATTTTGACTTCAGATGCGGAGTCCGAAATTTCTGTGTAGATAATTTTAAGCCAATACTTTCTGAGTACAAATGCATTTGTGTAAGTGTATACCTATGTTTACTAGTATGTGCCAACATATGGGGGCATATGGGATTTGTTGTTCTAAGTTATTGCATTTGTCAGTGCCATTATAACAGTGTTTTACCTCAAAATTTATTTCACTTTCCTTATTCCTCTTTCTTAATAATGTTCAGACAAAACATTCTCTATTGGTGCACACCATCTGATAAAGTCTGAATCATTCCAGCCCTCCCAGAGATTTGGATTCAAAGGCCACTATAACAATCGATGACAAGTCCTTTGTATGTGAAGCTGATGACTTAGAGGCGATAGTTGAACTAGGACGAGGTGCCTATGGCGTGGTGGAGAAAATGCGACACAGACCCAGTAACACAATTATGGCGGTCAAGGTATTTGTGAATAGATATATAGTTAACTTGTAGTGCAAGGTATAACACCAGTAGACATCTTTCTAGGACAGAAAATTATGATCATGGTTAGCATACATGTGAAAATGACCTTGACATCATTTTGCATGCATTTGACAGAAAACTGAGCTTCACATTTCATCCACAAAAACATTTTTATGGATATGCATCAGCATTTCTCTGTTCAACTTTTAGCAATTTTTTCATTTTTAAATGTGCCAGTTATTTGCTATGTCTGTATATAACTAGACTAAGCATTATGTACAAACTTGTAACTTTGTAAGCACTGACTAAAAGAGTGTACATTCCCAGCTGAAGCACCAAATTTGCCTATTAGGTCGTTATCCTAGAAATTTCTCAACTGCAGGTATAATAAGCTATGACCTTTTCCTGCTTACGTTTGCTACTGCTACTGGTATTCCCAGACCTGAACTGGGATCCACATCTCATAACCTGGTTCTTTTATGTCATAAAAGATTTCCTTTTCTTCCCCCGCCCACTCTCTCTCGTTTATTTGGTTCTTTTGTTTGTTTGTTAATTTTTTGATTAGATTTTCTCTGTTCATACAATTACTCTGACTGATTTCTTCTAATTTTAGAATGCACATTTAGCTGTTGCTTCATGTAGATCTCTTAACACAGTTGCAGCTGATGACAAAACTACAGGATGTCTGTCTTATAATAATAATAATAATAATAATAATAATAATAATAATAATGAAGTATATGAATTCACCCTTCCAGAGGATACCATGCACATTAAACAGTCAGGAACAGAAGCGACTGTTGATGGATTTAGATGTAGCTATGAGAAGTGGGTCCTGTCCATATACAGTGCATTTTTATGGGGCATTATTCCGAGAGGTAAGGTCATTCAAATGTCTGTATCTTACAATGTGAAAACCTTATGCCTTTCCCTACTGTGTAGTATGAAGTCACTGATAATTTCACTCCCTCAGGATAGAATTCTAGTCTATGGCAGGTTATGTCCCATTGGATATACAGTGTCTTATCCAAGGCCTCAATAACACCTGATTGCATGGTGGTTGAACCCAATGCTCGGTGCTCTGTTCTGGGAGTGAGATGATCTTTTCAGTGTGTTGTTTCCCATTGATTTATTTATTAATTTTTTTACAAAAAGTATGCAGACATTGACAGTACATATCAGCATATATGATTGTTCAGAATGTTGGTTGAAATTCTATTATATCTCATTTTCTAGGGTGATGTATGGATATGTATGGAGGTGATGGACCTATCTCTAGACAAATTCTACAAGAAAGTTTTTAATCTTGGGAGAACTATACCCGAGGAAGTCCTAGGGAAAATTGCAATATCTGTAAGTACTGTATGGTAATGTAGTGAAGGTGCTTTACATTTAATGCCAAGAAACCTAGATTTTTTTATTTATTTATTTTTTAAAGGGTTTTCTTGTGTAAAATTGCAAGCTCAATATTAAAAAATGTTCAATTTTGACAATAATTCTTTCAAACAATTGTTTTTATGGATTCATAAAAGTTTGTTTATAGCTCATTATTATACTGAATAAGATGTAAGTTATCTAAGATTTTTTGAAAGTTTATCATCTTGTCATTTCATTGCATAAAATAAGAATATTTTACATCTTGACTACATAGGTGACATTTTTCATTATTACATGTTTTAAGGTTGTCGTGTTTTTCTCTCCATCAGGTAGTGAATGCTTTGAGCTACTTACAAGTGGAGCTAAAAGTAATCCACAGAGATGTAAAACCCTCAAACATTCTCATCAATGCCTCTGGTGTGGTGAAGATTTGTGATTTTGGCATCAGTGGCCATCTTGTAGACTCTGTAGCCAAGACATTAGATGCTGGCTGTAAACCATATATGGCTGTAAGTTCTTGTTTTGTTTTCTCCTGACTGTAAACGTGGAGTGTGGTCATTAAGGAATTCCTTGTTTACTGGGGGTTTTATTTTGACCAGCAACCTGTGGCATTTATCACTGGTTTAAGGCAGTTTACCAGTAAATTTGATGCTGGGCTAGAAATAGACCTGTTTTACAATACAACTAAAATGAAAATTTGGTCTTAAGAGTGCAATGAATTGGATCATAGATGATCAACTTGCGTTTCTCAAAAAATTCTGAAGGACCACTTCCCCCATTTGTGGTCTTTTTACCAAGTCCTTAGAGCAAATTATTTTTTCATGACAACAGATTTTCCTTTCACTAGTGACAGTAGTTCATTTAGCTGCGTCAGCTACATACATTTATTCTGGGTCAGTTATTGATGAAATGTTCTCATGTCAGTATCACAGAATGGACTGTGTATTCAGCAAATACAACTTAAGCAGTTTAAGCTAAGCCGAAATTTCGGGACTCTTTGTGAGACAGACACCTAAGACTTACTAGTCTGAGTGACCAGTGGACTGAAAATTTTAAGGCACAAACTTTCTATATTTTATATATTTTAGCCTGAGCGTATCAACCCTGGAAAGGGCCAGAAAGGTTATGATATTAAATCAGATGTGTGGAGTTTAGGGATTACAATGGTAAGTATGGCTGCTTTCATGAGTGTTTTGTTAGAGATTATTCAAATTGCCAGCCAGATCAGTCAGAAAAACCTGTATGGTGTATTTTTCAGTTGAAAGTTTGTTTGTACATGCTTTTAGAAGACTGCCAAGAAGGCAGTTTTAATTCGGACAAGACATATGGTCAAAATACCTAAAGCAGATAAATTTTTAAAGCTTCAGTTTTTTACCTGATATTTTACTGAGACTTAAGTTACATATGAAGAGAGCATAGATTCCTCATAAAGTCAACATACCAAAGGATAAACCAAATTAATCATTTGGTCAGCAAAAATAGCTTTAAAACAGCACCTTCTTCAAAATTTGGATTGTAAACTTGACCCATTCATACGTTCCTCTGGTTGGTGAAAGTCCACCAAATGATGTTTTAATGTATGACACATAACTGCTGTGCGTGCAATAGCATAAATATTCAAATATTCAAAACATTTGGGAGTTATGCTCAGAAAGAATGCATAAAATATCTGATCGAATTACGTTTTTTTGGTAAGTATAAGACAATACCCTTTGGTACTTCTTTAAGTTATTTGCTATTTGAAACTATACTGACAGTGGAATTTGGTGGGGTTTAGTGGCAAAGATTTGACTTCATATATAACTTTTAGTGAGCCTTGAAAAATTCACTCTAAGCAAAAATATACTTTATAATTTCAGATTGAAATTGCTACAGGCAAGTTTCCGTATGCTCAGTGGGCAACCCCATTTGAGCAACTCAAGCAGGTTGTTAAGGATGACCCTCCAAAACTACCAGAAGGTGCCTTTTCTCCAGGATTTGATGATTTTATAGTTCAGTGGTAAGTAATAATAGTTCATTGGTGACTAATTGTGATATATATACTAAATTTTAATTTTTGTTCGAAGATATGACTAAAAATGGAGTCAAAAGTTTCTGAAATGGCTGTAGGATTATAAACATTTATTTCGATATTTTTCTTTTGTTTTCAGTCTTCGGAAAGACCCTGCAGAGAGACCAAATTACCAGAAATTACTGGAGCATCCATTCATTGTGGAGCATACAGCTAAAGAGTATGATGCTGGGCCTTTTGTTAGTGAAATCATTAACATGCCTCCTCCTCAACAACCTTACAAATAATGGGAATTCTGACCCACCCTTACAACATTTTCAAATAGCCCAGTTTCTCCATAGGAAAGAAGGATTAGTACTTGTACAAACTCTTCTCTCTCAGAAATAAAGGTGGTGCAGTTTAAAAGAGATTTCTTCAGAGGACAATTCTGATCTCACACACATGGTGAAATGTTGGACAGAGGAGAAGTATTCGAATTGCCATTTGGGAACTTATAAAAACAGACCACTTGATAAGGAAAAAACTTGCATGATGTTTGACTTGAGTAGATATCTGTACTAATTAAGAACAAGTGTAAATGTGGGATTATCCACAGGTTTCTGTACTGCATCACACTGGTTTGTCATTCAGCCAAAGCCCAGTGTCTGTGATAGGACTTCAGAAACTGAGTTATCACAAAGTTTTTCCTGATGTTGCCCCATAAATGGGGTTTATGAGGTCACTTCCTTTTAGGCCACTACCTGCAAGGAAGCAATTTTTCTGGGGTAACTTCCAATAAAAGGTTACTTTTTATGAGGTCACGTCAAGTAAACAAGATGAAGAGCTGCTGCAGTGAGGGGATTATTTTTACTTTTGTGAAGTGTCTTGTGTGAAAAGATGTGATTTTAGTATATCAATAGCTATATGAATGCCAGTGTGGAGGAAGAAAGCTTGTGCTTCAACAAGCTGGTAAATAATGTTGTGATTTTGAAAAGACCAAATGCTGTTATTAAAAAAAAAATATGAAAAAAATAGTGTAGCTTGTATGTTAGATTCAGTGTAAATCAAGTCAGGGAATTGGTCAGGTGTAAAATTCACTATAGATAGCAATAAAAAGCTGCTCTGTGTCCAGCAAGTGCATAGTGACCATCACAACCTGCATTCAGGGCACTGCTCAGTTACATTTGATCATTTACGTTAAAACTACATAAGAGGCGTGAAGTACTGTCATAATTGAAAGTTAATATCAGAACCTTTCATCAAGTATCAATTATTGAAACTGATTCATTTTACTTCATTTTGACGCAAGCAATTGACCAGGTTCTTGCTGGCTTTGGAGGTAGATGATGTAATGCACTTAGCCCAAACTGGCTAGCTGGACACTAATACGGTAGTTTTGTAGTGTGACAAAATGCCAAAAGCCCTCAGTGCAAGAACAATGACATGAGTTGAGTGGTTTGAAATTAAGGTTATTAATTATTATTATTAAGATTTGGGATATGCTTTGAAGCTGTCACCATGTGTAAAATATGGATTTGAGTGAAAGAATTTGGTAACAATGATAGCCTTTGATTCTAGCTAAAAGATGTGTAGAAGAATTGTCACATGACAAGACATCATATTTGCTGGGAAATTGGGCAATATACAAAACCAGCTTGGTAATACAAAGACTGCCAGTGTCCAAGCCTATGATGAAGGGTCAAAAGATATATGAACAATTGTTTCTGTCACTGACAGCAAATCGTTAGCTCTCTTGCAGCTAAAACACCTTCAGTGTCAGTATTTATTTCCATTAATGAATCTGCCAGATATATCTGCAGATAGATTTTCACCACCATCACTTCTACCATATAGTACTATTTACTTAATTGCAATTTTGTGGAAAGCTTTTTAGTTAATGTCACAATTTGCATTTATGACTATCCAGACACCTGTCAGCTAACCATGGAGATATTTTGTATGCTGTGGTCCAATGCATAAATGTGTGAATTGTTCTGTGGAATTTGAGATTAAATTATGTGAAAGAGAAAGATTAAACTGTTGTACTTGCAGGACCTGCCTCAGATAGAAGTGATTCAATATTTTGTATCATAATTATTATCATTACATAGTTTATAGCACTTAACTACAGTTTGAGAGACAGATGTGTTATCATATTTTATGTCAGATGCAAGCTATATTATATCATTATATTTATTCTTTGAAAAGGACAAGGGAATAAATACAGTAGTTGACAACAATTTGATCGTAAATTTTGTTTTTTAGTCAACATTTGACTGGCATAGGTCACATTATTAAGCAATGTAAATGTTGGCCTTGCTGGCAAATGAGTGTCTAAGAAAGAGTTGTGTGAGGAATTTTTAGTTTTAGACATCTTAATATTTAAAAAAGTTTAACATCAAGCCTTTTTTCCTGAACAAAAAATAAAAATAAATGAAATAAATAAATAAAATAAAAAATAATAAGAGAGAGAGAAAGAAATAAAGAAAAAGTGGCTTTTTTCATTCAGATATATTATAAACAACCCATAAAAACGCTTCGAGGGAGCAGCTCAAATTCTCTTTTATAGATCACCATTTAAATCAAATAGCTTCCAAATTATCCTACCTCTGACCTGTCCTAGTAATTTTATTATTATCTGCCCGTAAATTGTAAAGTAATACAGCTAGGCAACAAATCGACAAAAGTAAGAACGTGAAGTTGGAGGAGGGAATTCTGACATCATTGTTGCCACAATCGAGGATTCTTTATTACGAGCACCTGTCTTGGTATCTTTTCTAACCTTGACCTATAAACGTGTAGTAACCAATCCCGTACAGCAACGTAGTGTTACTGCGGAGACGTTTCAAAATGGTGGACGTAATGCGGAAGCACGCGTCTTTTCTTGTGATTTTACAGATTTATATAAAACTGGCAATCTCTCAGAGTCAAGGTGCATTTCAGTTAAATGCAGACCATGTGTTAGATGCGTTAGACGGAATTCAGGACTTCCTCGAGGGAAAGGGAGAAAACTGTAAGTTCACTTGTCCAAGAGGTAAGTATTGAGGGTGATCTGTGTTGTTGCGGTTGGTTGTTATTATATTGATATTGATAATTACCGTTATATGTAATGTCACCAGGACTCACACAAGACAATATTACAAATTATGACATATGCACTTTAGACGGATAGGTTTAATATCAACAAATATATCCAAGAACATCCGTATTTAATTTATTTAATGATGTCTCTGCCATTCTTGGCTGCCACAGTGATCGGTTAATGGATCTGAAAAAAGAATTAAAGAAATAAGTAATAATAATAATAATTATAATAATAATCATAATAATGAAATTAAGATAGTAAAAACACTAATTGAAACAACTTAAGAATACATTAATAGTCTACCATAAAAAAAACTGTTCAGTATTTTTTAATGAATGTTTACTTTTTATTTATACAAGTATGTATTTGCCTTATATTAGGTAAATAAGTGTATGACATTGTAAACTATATACTAATACATGTACTTAATTTACAATCTGTACACATGTATGTATGTATGAAATATTTACCTTTCCAAAATAGGACTGTTATATTATATATTCTACTAATAGGTGCCAAATAAAATAAAACTTTCTTCAAAATTATTTTCTAAAGAGAAACCAAATTTATTTAGTGATTTGAAGTTTAAAACAGATATTTTAGAAATATGATTACATAGAATGGAGAGAAATGATAATTTTTTCAGCATGAAACTGGCTTTCTTTGCTACCGCATATTTGGCTTCTGTAATGTTTTAATTATGCCCATGTCGTACCTTCATTTTTACTATCATATTGCAGTTTTTTATACATACATTTATATTATTTAAATACATTTCAAAACAAAATTTGACTGAACAAACTCAAAATTAACTACAGTACGTTTTATTCTTGTTAATCACCAGATTTACCTGTTTACATATATCATCATTCTATTTTGGCATGACGTGTGTGTGTGTGTGTGTGTGTGTGTGTGTGTGTGTGTGTGTGTGTGTGTGTGTGTGTGTGAGAGAGAGAGAGAGAGAGAGAGAGAGAGAGAGAGAGAGAAAGTTTTTTCTTCAAGAGAATGCTGTGTCACACAATCTACATTTCTTTCAAACCACACAAATCACACACTATTAGAAGAGAGTATTTTTGTTAGTTGATACCAGTTTTATTAAAATCCATTCACAATCAGTATCTTGTATTGTTGATGCTGAATTGCTGTTGTTCTTTGCCAATCTTCTCTATTTCAATAAGGCCATTGGCATTAATGATTATTTGGTATGCTATGGCTCTTTCAGATGAAAGTACTCAGTCTTAGCAAACTAAGTACTAGATATTCAGGAGTAACTATAACTTATTTTTATTTTAGACAAATAGTGGAGAATCTTTACCCCAATCAAGCTTTTGATTCAAAACCATAAAAATATTTCATACATGATATGCAATATCTTTATTTGTAGCATTTTTATGAAAATTTTATATATGCAATCTTTAGCCTAGATATAGGTATAGGGATATATAAAAAAATTCATGTTGATGCCACAACGGTGCCTACTAGTATTTATTCATAAGATTCTTAGTGTAAATCTAAACTTGTTTTCTAAATCTAAGTCTTCATTCATTTTCAAAAGTTATTCAAGGTCACAAATAATGCATGTACAAGCATAAATTTGATTAATATGCTACCGTATGGATTATCACACTGCTAAAGAAACCCGTCTTTATCCATTGCAAATCAATAATTTATTAACCTTTCAAGTTTGGTTTTCAGGACAAAAACAGATTCCCAATCCCCACCACAAAGTGTCATTTGATGGTTGTGGATCTCTGGGAATCAAGGTTTGTAACTAGTATAGCCAGTACACAAGCACTCGCTGACCTTTTGGCGCAGTTCATTATGCACACGTGTAAATAGCGTGACAGTTCAATGTACCCACACTAATTTTTGACAGTAGGCTTTGAAAGATCCAGTTCAATATTTTTTCACCTGCCCCCACCCCTAGATTTGGCCCCATCCCATATCTGCTACACTAAATGGTAAGATAGGCTGTTATGCTAAGAGAAATTTGATATGAAAGTAATGAACAGAAACAGATTATTTGCATACCATGTGCTGCAACTTCCTGTGTCATTTCTCATTAATACACTGTTCCTCTTGTCCATTGTTTGGGTATTTCACTCTTAAACACAAGTGTACCTGGTAGTGTAAAAGTGTACATTTGTTTATTCAACTGTTTGCCTTTCTTTTTTCCCCTACCTGTCACCATCTTTAATTTGATCAACTATTATGGGTGAGAAGTGAATATGTTTAAGCACTGGCTAGTGGGTGTAAATAGTCACTGACCCTACAAAATATTATGACAAAGCTCCTCAGGCCAGTAAAATTCAGATTTTATAGTTTGGAGTAAAATTTAATAACCTGAAGCCCTAGGCTACTAGTTATTTTTAGCACTACCAATCATTCGTCCTTTTGTTTTGTAGTTGTTGGTCTAAATACTAGTTCACTGATAGTTTAAGTAGAGAATAACTTGATAAATAAATAAATAAATAAATAAATAAATAAATAAATAAATAAATATATATTTTTTTCTTTTTTTTTAAGAAGACCTTTTGAAGATTCAGAGTTCTGAAAAAAAATCACTTCAGTATTATTGCCATAATTTCTTTTGTATGTGGTGAATCCATGAAATTGTTGTAATTTATTATCAATTTAAATAGTACTTTGTTTATATGTCAGGTGGATACAGATCACCTACCAGGTGTAACCAGCTGTTGCAATAACCATGACATGTGTTATGATACCTGTAATAAAGACAGGGAGGGCTGTGATAGAGCTTTTGAGTCGTGCTTGGCTGATATATGCAAGCTTTTTAAAAGGGAAAAGATGGCATTTGAAGGTGAGTGTGTCTGTGATAGTTTTTTTTTTAAAGTAAAAATGAGACATGATGTGTTGATTGTTTATTATGCTTGCACATGCCTGTAGAGACTAGACAGACTTTTGTGTACTAAAAGGGAGTACTTCTAACCTTTTATAGAAATGGTTTGGTATTTACTGTATCTCAATTACACACATCATAATGTTAAATTTGTTGTACTGAAAGGGGTAAGTAAGTAATAGCTTATCATTCCACATTAAGAGGACAATGCAGTGTTCTTTGTAATTTGTTTCAGCTTTTGTTTTCACATACCCTTATGAATGAAAGTCAACACCAAACAAATGGCTATCATCAGATTTTTCAAGTTTGATTGTCCCCACTCAGATAAACCCATTTGTCATACAGCAACTATACAGCCAAAACATGCAGTGATGAAATGTAATCCAAAGCCAGATTCACTTGTACGTCCTTGACATTTGACACTGGAAATGTTATAGCACGTAACTGCAAGATCACTGGAATGTTCAGACTGTATTATGAATGCCAACTGAACAGCAGGAGTGCCATTGTCAGTATCCACACTGCCCCATGAATACTAATTTACAACTTGTACCATGCAAGATCCATGTCCATATTATTTTTATAGCCATTAATAAATAGTGTGTCCATACCTAAACTGACTTTGAATATGTGATATATAATGGACTTTCATTTGCAATTGTTTTAGCTTGTATCATATTATAAGTCCTATGACTTTTTTCTCTATATACAGTATTGGTTGTATTTTATTTCTTGGAAGCAAAAATATAAAATGCTACTGTAACGATAGATCGTGAATTTTTAAGGTTCAAGTAGTTAGGTCTTGTTGACAGACTCGTACTGTACTTCATTGCTTTAAGTTACATGAGATGGTTTTTGATCTCCATGTGCTCCCGAATAACACTAGATTTGCAGTATGTAATAAAAATGATAACAGTTTTTGTCAGCATCAATGAGATTTTTTATGTTTACATTTGTTTGACTTTGCTTTTAGGTTGCAAGGTGACTACACAACTTTTAGCAGCTGGTGCATCATCCATGGGATGTCGTTCTTATAGAAATGCACAGGCCAAAGCCTGTCTCTGCGTGCCTCTAGATTACCATGAAGAAAAAAGGAAAGAAGAATTATGATGAAAAACATTGATATCTGTACATGTAACAGAATTTTGTGTGAGATGTATTAAAAGGAAAAGTGATTTTTGTTGACTGAACAAATGATGTCTATTTGTTATATTCAGTTACTGTATTATTGTTAAAACGGTCAATGGAAAGTCCTGTTGAGATGCTCGTTTTGTATCATTGTGAAATCTTGTCTTAAGGTAAAGAATCAATGTCCAAACTTAACAACTATTTATATTAAGAAGAAGACATGCTCCCTTGCCATTATTGATTGATAGATTATTTATTATTTAACAAACACAAAGAAAATATTTATAAACAAGTGGAGTAGAAATATTTTATGGACTTAAATATAAATTGCATGTATGTTTGTGTGACTTCTAAGTTACCAGTAGTCTGAAATGACTTCCTGATAAATTAGCAGTAAGCCCAAATGTTAATTATAAATTGAGAACAAATTTCATACAAAGATTTTTATTAGTATTATCACACTGTTAAAGATGATAAAGCATAGAATACTTTAGCTTTACAGTAATGACTCAATCTTTTCAGTGGGAAATGTTGTGAATTTTACAGAAGCTGTATTTTTTTGTCATAAAAATTTTAAAAATAACATTTGTATTGGGTGGTTGTAACGAAACTGAAAAGCAGGCTACCCTTTAATTCTATTCTTAATGGTAAAAGCACCACAAATGCTATATAGAAATATAATTATAATGAGTTAATGATCTAAAAGATTGATAAATTTTGCCCATGGAAAAGATTGAGTCATTACTGTATTTAATTTATTGATAATTTAATTTTGCTTCAACATCCTGTGTTTGTCATATAATATAATGTACTGCAGTGCCTAGTTCACCCCAACATCAAAAGTCAATGAAATGCTGAAATTCTGTACCCAATCACCACTTATGTTTATACAGCTTGGTGTGTTATAAGAAGCCTGTTCTTTGGAAATGGTAACTTTAAAAGTTCAAATATTTCTAGTTGCCCCCTATGTGAAGTTATTTTTACATGTATTTATTTATTGCTGTAAACAGCTGTTTATGTTTATTCATTGGTACAGAATGCAATAACAGAGAGATTCTTTAGATGCCAATATTCTGGTAGTACTCAAGATATTCTGTGCTGCCAGTCCTTTTTCATATTTAAAATATAATTTTCCTAACTTTTTGTCCCTTGTCAGTGGGCTTTTTAAATGTATGGGTTTACAACTGATCAAATAAAATGATTAAGGTTTTTCTAGATAGTGTTATCACTTATACCAGATGAAATTTATCTTTTACCAGATGCATTCTTTTGTACATAAAAAGTATTTCTTTTATGTGCTGTATTCATGAAGAAATTCTCTCTCAATATACTTTTTTCAAACTCCCAGATTATTACTGTACAACTCACAGAAAATGTAAGTTGTGCATGCGCCTTTACTGATTGCTTACATAAGCCTTTACTGACTTTTAAAAAGTATAAATGAAACATTAATATACTTAGAAATAAATTTTTTAAAAATGTCAATAATCTAAAAAGTTTTTAAAATTATCTTTAAAAGTGGACAAGAAAATGGTTTGCAATTAACTCTCAGAAATGTAATTTTTTAGATGATTTCGTTGAATGACTATATATATGAAGTGGATAGAAAGGTGTTAATTTGATATAGTTGATGGAAAGACATTGCTATGTTTTAAAATAAAACATCTATAGCTGTGCTTTTATTGTTAGGATGATTAGTAAGTAATGCGCGTTTCCATCATTAACTTGCCTCTAACACCTGCCAACAGCATACCTTCCGTGGCATGTGGTTGAGAGGGAGAGAGAGAGAAAGAGAGAAAGAAATGATATTAGATAAGTAATTCTTGAATCTTAAAATGGTGATGTCGCCTGTCAGCCCTTTACTTCCCGCCACCTGGGCAGCCCATGGCGCTAAGAGTTAAAAAAAGGCCCAGTTTTTGTCTGTCTCCCTACTATGTGTGGTACGAAAGTCATAAACTGGACAGCCAAATTGACGACGGCTTAGTAAACGTGTCAAAACAAATAGCTCATCATTACACAGGTATTTTGATAAAAAATGTGCTAATGATGATTAATTAGTCGCATCTATTATGTAAACACCTGTGGAACGATGAAAGTGGGTCATATCCCCCGGCTCTGCGTCATTGCGAGATGGGGCCATTTATTAAGATGAATTTCAGTGATCACGTTGAATCACCTTGGTGCTTGAATGTGGGACCACTTCGTAAGTGTGACAGAGACACACCCCGTGACTTTGTTATTGTCAGTAAAAAAAGCCAGTGTCTTGTTTTACTGTTGTGGATAGGATAACAGTTTTATATAATCTTGATTTTTCAGGGGCGAATGTAAATTCTTATTTTAATTCAGCAAATTTTTTTCAAGAAAAAAATATTTGTGCAAAAAAGACTTATGATCGGATTTAATTCAAAGAGAATTAACGGGCTTGAAATTACACGGCGAGGTTTGCTGGTAAATAAGGTAAATGATTTGTCAGTAACCTAAGACGTTGGCGATAAACCATTTTCTATATGTAAAAAATGGAGACCTTTTAAACAATCGTTTTACCGCCTTAATCCAAAATCCAACATGTGTTCTATGGTCTGTGGACGTGATGTTGTTTAATTGATGGTGTGCAGTCACATGTATCTGTTCGCTCCGCCCCACACAGCCTACGGGTATCCGTACCTTAAACATCCATTCTTACGTAAGATGACAAACTTTCAGATACGAATGTGGCGCTTTTGCACACATTAAGTTTTAATATCAAAAACCGAAATACTGGAAACGGCATAATAAAGGCAAAGAAACGCATTGACAAGCCATAAAACATCGTCTCAAAACAACTGAGAAAAACGTCATAGAAACTCAACGAAGCTTTCCTTTTTACAAAACGATTGGCAATTGGATGGTTGACTAACAAAGGCGGAGCACGTTCAATCAAATTGTCAGTTTGATTTCCATTACTCTCGTATGACGGTGCATAATTCGTTTTCGATAAACCAAATGCTTTCCATGTCAGCGACCAGGTGACCATTACTTCCACTGTTCACTAAGTTTTTAATAATATCAGACCTTATAACTTCCTGCCGTCAATGCCACTCTACCATAGTAATGACTGGCACCCATCAATGAGGTATTGCACGTCTAACGCCGCCAGGCAAAGTGAGGCTTATAAAGCATGTGTAGCCCCTCGGCAAGCATGGGGACGAACGTTCTTCTGCAAGCAAGGATATAGTAAAGCGTAGGCATCCAAATTGAGATCCTATTTCTGCGTGTATACATAGCGTGAAAAAAAAACTTTATAATTGGAATTTAAAAGAGAGAGGTGCAATGTGATTAAGGTATCTCTACCTGTGACTAGGATGAGAGTGACCGAGACAACAGCGTCGCCGTGGCGTTTTCATGATATATGAGTTAAACTGATGCAAGGCGAAGATTGCGCTGTCATCTGTACACAATGAGAACCAAATATTTCATTTTATACGGCTTTGTATGGGCCATATTACTTGCGAAAACTGAAGGGAGAAAGCGAAAGGTAAGCCCTTTTCTATCTAACAAGCGTGCATGTAGTGAAATGGTAATTATATCTGTCAACAGAAATTTCAGGTGGGCTTTACATGCCCATAAACTCGAACGAAGCTCAACTCTTATAAGATTTGTTAGAAAACCGACCAGTGATTTTTACGAGAAGGAAAGTTTTATGTTTTTGATAGCTTTATTGTGTCATATTTGCCTCCTATTTCGTTTTGTCATGCACTAACTATCACAAGATATAGCGTATCATTTTTAAAATATTGAATATTATTTATCTTTCATTATTAGGTATCGTTTACTATTTTCAAATGTGCTTACATGTTCACGCCCTGGTCATATGAGTCGCATTTTGCTCTCTCTTCACCAAACTGTTTTAGATCATTGCTAATGGGTTGGGATACATAACCATTACATGAGGTGTTGGCGTTACCAAAATTTGTTGAGAGAGAGAGAGAGAGAGAGAGAGAGAGATTAATAGAAGAAGATAGCTTTGATTTGATATTCTTCCTGTCTATAATTCAGGCACCAGTGCGTGGAAAATGATTACGCCTTCTTATACCAGGAATCTTTAAATTTGTACACAAAAGAAAGGATGTCCGGATACACGCACATTATTTTGAACAAAACCCCCGCATTTATCAGCATACGATATCAATTTGATACTAACTAGGTGTAAAAAATAGAAGAAAACAACTTGAATTGTGCCACTGTTTCCGCTTAACACACAGCTGCATGCCAATAAGTAACGCAGATAATTTGAAAACATCATTGCAGACACGTTATTTTTTCCCCTTTTTCCTTTTCGCCTATTCTTGACTTCAGTCTTTTGAAGCACATTTGTGTTTCTGAAAAACAGGATGTCAATTTTGTAGTGGCACCCAATTATGGCTATTTGCTCTTACAAAAAGGTCGAGAATTCCACACCCACCCTTTTTGTTAAACGTCAAATGAATCAAGTTGTGCTAATATCCCACCACTTTTTACCTGTTACCACTCGCCTTCTATAAGTAAAGGGCTAGGGCTGTGAAAATGTTTTTTGCTGCTTTACAGTGCTTAATTAAGAAGGATAGAAACCACGTGGACGTTATTTTATTTCAAGAACAGAGATCTAAATGACTTCCACTTGACTTTACGAAGCAATACCTGTTCGCGTGATCAATCCATAATTCTTCATTACGGGTAAATGACCACTTTTACTGCCGTGAGAAAGCACCCCCACATTCCATCTTAATGAGAACAGTGTCACCCGGCCTTCATTAGATAGCAGTAAAACACTTGTTTTTGTGAACTCCTCTGCCTGCACGTAAAAAGAATAGGAAATAACAAAGCTATCATAGTACTAGAATACATGGTGGGAAAGGTTTATTGCATTTTTTGCCAGTGACTTGTCATTGCAAAATATGCAATGAATCAAGAAGTGTGATAAAACCTTGTCCTCCTGCTTAAAGAGCTTCAGTTTTTTCATTGCGCTATTATATATGTGTCGTTTGTTTACTTGAGTATTTTTACAGTTTTTATGGTACATAGGCAACCCTATATCATAACAATCTATATAAAATGCCTATAGATAAGTATGGAAATACTGTAAAAGCGCAAGAGGGGTAAAAACATTGGGACAAGTTGTCAACTATCATGTGAGGGAAATATAGCACTTTTCTCCTTCAGAATAGCTTTACTACTTCTTTGAGATAGACGACGAATTTTCTAGCTTCATAGTGTCTAGGTTATTTATGAATCGTTCTTGCAGGGACGGCACAACGCGACATAAAACAATGTACTCGCCCAAAAGCGATATAGCATAAGAGATAAGTGCTAATTTCCCCTCTTTTAATAAAAATTTGGTTATTTAAAGCAAGTATAAGAAGGGTCACACCCAAAGGTTTTTGACGTTGTTTCATACCAAGTTTACATATTCATTTGTATTGAAAGCCTTAGTATAAGGGCTAGTCCCCAAATGAAACTATCATTCTGCGTAGATCGATCCAACTCCGATCGATCCAGGGACTCTCGCTTAATGCAAGCAGATACCCAGTAAGCAGATTACCAAGCCTCCTCTTGTCCCCAGCGAACTCCTATATTCACCAGCTTTTTTGTATTCTACTCAACGCCAAGAGGAAGCGTGTTAGGCCCATTGCCATAAAATACCGTTATCCTACGTGGAAAACCCAACTCCCCGGGACTCCCGCTGAATGCGGTCAGCTTAACAGATTATCACGCCTCCTCCTGACGTTAAGTAGAAAACAGAAAAGCTGGTGATTATAAAAATACGTTGGAAACAAGATAAGGGTTGTCATTCAGGGAGAGTCCCCGCAGATTTGGGTCGATGGTGTTTATGAGAATGGGGTCTTAATCTGAGTGCATTCAGCGATTACCTCCGCGGAGTTGGATCTATCTACATAAAACGATAGTTTCATAGGGAATGAGCCCTTAAAGGTGATGTTTTCATATGCTAGACTATGTGATGGGAAGTGACGTCACTTGCACAAGGTCTTTATCGTATTGATAGCTTACATAGCAGCACGCTCAACATATAACTAGTGAAAAAAAAGGCTGGACTTTTTAGCCAACTTAGTTGGCTTCATGACCATGTACCTTGCCCTTAAACAGTTTTGAACAAGCACACTATCCAATTTCATTACGAGTTCAACAAAAATCATTTTAACCACCAGTTCAGTAAAGTAATATAGATTGTAAGGTAGCGGAGGAGATATTTGACGGTGGAGGTAATAAGAAAACGCGTTCTCTGTGATTTTGGATTGTGAGCCTGTGTGCATATGGATTTTTTTTAAATAAATGCCGTTGATAAAACAAATATAATGATGATGTTATCTTATTTGATACCAATGAAGAACTGAATTGCCACGCATACCGTTTGATTACAGCCTTTTAACCGTGACCCCCTTCGCCGGTAGTGACCGAATGGCTCGTATCAATTTGAAAAGATAAGACGTGGAATGTCGTCGACGGCCTATACGCTGATTAAAACATTTTGTATGGCAGAAAAGATTTACATTTTTCATATATATTTTTTTCATTTATCATAGTTTCATTTGAAAGGTTGAAAGTACGCTGTGGTATAGTCAGTCCATTAAATTCAAAAAGATCGATTATTTAGATTAAGGGAGTGTCATTCTGAGTACTGTTTTCCGTCAAGTGTTGTTTAAAAACTCTATCATTTACAATAACTAAATGGAAGACTTTTTAAAAATACAGTGTATATGAGAGTTTTCATATATTTTCTCTGTGATCCATGCATAATATTACTATATAATCGGGAGCATAAAAATGTCCATTCACTTCAATATCGTCTGTTGTTGGACCATACGTTTTGAAAGTCGAACACAAGTCTTTTTTTCAGACCAACTACATTTGGATGTAGTAAATTTGTTTATGTATGTCTCCCCTGCACAAATCAACCAACCAATAACTTTTTAGATGAGAAATGTGTGGAGTGTGATCCACAGCATCTTCGTCATACATGTATGTTATTTCCATGCTTGCTTACCTGTGGTACTGTGGTACTACTTAATTAAACCGTTTGTCAGACTGCTGTTTTATAGTTAAAGAATTTTTTAGCTAACAGAGCCAAGCTATCGATAATTATATCGAAATTTATTAAAAAGATAATTGAACGCCTCTCCCTCTTTTTAAAATTCTTGCTTTCTTTTTTTCTTTCAGCCGCGAATTTTGGAAACGGCCCATGAACGTCACCGACTGAGGGCGCGTCTTTCCACACAACTGATGAACTCTCCCATAGTGAACGAAACAGTGAAAGGGATGCATTACTTCATGAATTTCGATTACATATACTCACAATGGAGCTCATGGTCCAAATGTAATAAAAGGTGTAAGGAGAGAAGAACAAGACAATGTATTAAAAAGGACGTCTGCGGGAACAGTGTTATCAAGGAAAGACGAGCGTGTTGGCGCCCAAATTTCCGTTGCAAAATACGGTTGAATAACAGATCACCCCTAGGGAAGCATATGGAAGATTTAATGTTTGATATTTTCTACCGATCGTGGTCGGAATGGTCGCCGTGTTCTAAGCAGTGCAGACGACACAGGACTAGGGCGTGCGCTTTCAAAGCATTCTGTAAACACACGAGCATCGAAGAAGAGGGGTCGTGTGGAACGCCCGGAAAGTGTGATTTGAGAAATAGTCCTGTGAAAAACGAAGACTTTGAAGTCACTACACACAATGAAAGAAAAAGGAAAGATAGAAGGGGTAAATGTTTACCAGTCAACTTCTGCATTTCTCAAGCCGAAAGAAACCTAGTGATTGTATTTTTTAAGTGAAAAATGTTTTGAACTCATCGGAAAGGTTAATATTTCCTGACATAATGAATCGAATTGCAATTTTTTTAATTACAGAGTCATAATAAGATTACAAAATATTGAGATGCAAGAAGTTAGAATCCGAAGATTGTTCATTTAACTTTAACAGCAATTGCTGATTTTTTTTATAGAAAAGGGTTATTTTGGAACTAGTTAACAGCATTAGCATAAAAGTCGTAAATATAAATTCCAACGCAAATTTATATCTTAATTTTCAGAGCGCGATAAAGCCAAAAAGGGGCACATTCCAGCCTGGGATGGACTAGATTCAATGCAGTGTGGTACTCGGACGGTGCAGGGGGTTTTACGAATTGTTGGCGGACGTGAAGCAAGGAGGGGCAGCTGGCCGTGGCAGGTATTTGTAATGGCGCTCTTCTAATATGTTGTAACTATTTTTGCCAACCTAACGACCTGTTTCAGCCTAAGTAGTGCGTCAGAATTAGAATATTATTGTTCTTGATAATAAAATCTAAATATGTAATTTCTAAAACGGTTAAATAGGATGACGTGTGCCCCACCGAAACACAACATGAAATGATTTCATGGCGCAATAGAATCTGGCTGCTTGAAGAAATACTGATGGTGAAGTAGGCAGACTGCAAATCGTTTAAATTAATTTCTGACTTTATATGTGTATTTAAATGCAAAACTCATAATTCTAAGGTGTACTTTTAAATACGCATACGTCGACCGAAATATATTACCGCGGTGAGAACCAAACATCGTACAATATTTCTTCAAGCAGCCAGGTTCAAATTTAGTCTATTAATGGAAGTGACAACAACGTGCAGCCAAGTTTGCACTGAATTACTAATTTCTTATTCTATCAAGTATCAAGATTTGAATTTTTCCAAAGCGTGTTCAACTGCAAGGTTACCAAATAGCCCAGTGTATTCAATGAATAACATGTTTTGATCAAAATAAAGTAAATAAAAGACATTTGGATTCTGGAAGTATATCGTATGTAGACTATGATATTATTCCCTGATTGGTCCATAGACAGGATGGAATCATTACCTTATGTCATGTGTTTCACAAATACATGCTTTTCAAATTTGGATCTCCTGTACGGTCAACTTAATTCATCACTATTTACTTATTTATTGTCCTTTACTTTATTATTCGTCTATAGGTGGCTGTATTGAACCGCTGGAAAGAACAGTACTGTGGCGGAACACTGATAGCTCCCCAGTGGGTGCTTACAGCCGCTCACTGCGTCAGAAAAAACGGGCGTCGAAGACGAGTCGTCCTTCGCATAGGAGAGCACGACTTTGAAGAACTGGAAGGAAGTGAGGAAGACACGAGGATAACTCAGGAATTCGTACATCCAGACTTTAATCTTGACACTGTTGACAGTGATATAGCTCTTTTAAAATTAAAGCAGCCTGTTAAATTTGGGACGTATATTGCACCGGTGTGTATTCCCCCAGAAAATTTAACCCTCCCCCAAGGGACACTATGTTATATCACTGGCTGGGGTAAGAAACAGGAAACACACATATACGGAGCAAACGCATTGCGAGAAGCACAGGTTCCAATCGTAGACTTACAAACGTGTCAAAATGCATTCGACTACCATATAACCGGGAACCAGTTTTGTGCAGGATACAAATTTGGAGGAATGGATTCTTGCGCAGGGGACAGTGGGGGACCGCTTCTTTGTGAGGTCACTCATGGAAATCGGTCACGTTGGCACGTGTATGGCGTCACAAGTTTTGGAGAAGGGTGTGGAGAGAAAGGAAAGTTTGGGATTTATACAAAAGTAACTAACTTTGCAAGATGGATTCGGGAAACAATTAAAAAACATAGTTGAGCACTTAAAAATCATCAAACTTTATTCTCTTGATACAATAATGTGGATATATAAATATGTAACCATTAAATCGTGATGTCATTTAAAAATGTGTTTGTTGTACTTGTATATTCTTGACAAGGAAATTGTCTCACGCAGAACAAGATTGTGAATACTTTTTAGTGAACACTGCATAGCCATGAAACTTAACTATTGTATAAAGGTAAGATATAACCGTCCCCTCACCTTTTCATGTTTTTTCCTACCTGTCTCATTTTTTATTTGCCATCTTTACTTGTGATCATCTTTGTGGGAATCGGATTCAAAGATTCACTTCCTAAAATATGGCTATCAAATATATATTAATTTTTGTGAATGTGACCCATTTAGTACGTATCTCATAGGACATATGTCTTACAGTCGTCAACAGAATGAACAAACATAGATACTATACGTAATGCAGAAAATAGCAGAGTTAGTTACTTACGCACAACTTCACGAATGGACCCAAAGTTGTACTCCATGAAATGAAATTTCAATCGAAACAATACTTATTTCCTGAAGCGAATCCTGAATTTATACATGTAGCCTGCAGTATAATTTTACGATGTCAAGGACGCGTGTCCGATTCGTTTTACATGAAGAGTTAGCCAGTGATAATAGATAACTCTTTTTTCGAGATGGTTATTTTTATAACTTTCCTGGAGAAAATATTATTAATCTGATGAACAAACATACAAAAAATATAAAGAGTGAATGATCTTAGAGGAATAAGGACTCATTTTTGCATCGAAAATTAGTATTTGAAATTTAGTAACATTATTTGTATTTTGATTACTACGTTTTACATATAAAAATCTTCATAAGGCGTACACAAATAATAAAAAACAAAAGATCACGCAGTTCTTAATGGCAGTATACATGTATACATGTATGGCAGCGAGTACACGAGAGAGAGAGTACTTTTAATTGAGGTGAGGTGGTGGGTATTCTTTTAAAAGTGTTAAGAGAGCACGTGCCATTTTGCCACTGGATTTCTAGGTGAAGAGAGCATGTCTTGCCAATGCTCAAACCCCCAACCTGAGAGTCGAGAAGGTTAGTAAGACTTCTCCTCGATACAGCTGACGCTGATAAAACATATATTTTAAAAATCCTAAAATTCCAATAGTTAATAAAACAATAATTTTTTTGAAATCCACTGACGATTAATACCGTGCATATTGGGTTAAGGAAGCTAATTGAACTAATAATGACGTCATCTTCATACTGAGGTATAGTGATGCTAGTTTTAATTTACGCTGGTTTACATAATAGAGAATAAACTAAAATCTGAGAACTGATCAAAAGCAGTACAGTATTACGCTAGTCATACACAGTATTTTGAAGCTCAATTTGGGCCCTAATTGCAATTCTATCGATGTAAAGCCTTTTGTGTGAACGCAATATTTAGCGTCGCCAGATCGCGATTCAAAATAATATTCCTCACGACACGGGTAGGATTCTATCGACATAAACTTTTTACCGCGGTATAAAAACAATGTTACATGCTGATATGTTTAGCGAATGCGCAGTTTTCTATATGTCCAGTCGAAAGTGAAAGAAAAAACATCAAGTATTTTATACACTTAAAAGAATATTTCGAACATCGAAAACAAAAGCATGGTTGAAGAGGCTAGAAACTTATGCACATGTTCAACAGGACATACTCGATCGCTGTGCTATATGTGATGGGGCTATTGAGTAAAATGATAGAATGGATTCATATCCATGATATGAAGTGACTCCAATGCCCCAAGAAACCGCTAAAAAATAAAACAAAGCAAAAAAAAAAAAAAAAAAAAACTCGATTGAATCCTCGATTTAATTCCTTGAGAAAATGTGAAGCTAGTATAAATAATAATATTGACAAGTTGCCCTTGTTTTGCTAACTTGATGAGCTAAGTTGCCACGAAAATATTAAAAACACGTTATTTCTTTAATCAAAACTTATATCGATTAACGTTTTTAAGTTAAGCGCGTTCCAACTGGTTTCTGTTTCTGTAAGGATTTAATTCATCTTGACCAAAAAAAAAGATTAAAAGCAATGTTTCAAATGTTTTAGCAGCATTTTAGCTTTTTTCCTGGTGCACAGGGAAAATTTCAAATGCTTTTGAAATGAAACAGGACCTTTTCAAAAGTATTAAGGACAACGTCACGTGTGTGTGACGCTGTTAATCACTATGTTGGCGCATCTTAAACTACTACCCGTTTATATGACATATCCGGATGCTACACTTTATCAAGCCGCTGGATAGCGGTGACGATGGTTCTGGGTCGAGACACGCCAGCGAAGAGTGAAGGGGGCGAAGAGTGAAACCTTCTGTATGGAGTTAATGAACTACATTGGGTTTGGTGCCCAATACTATTATCATTCCTTTATTGATACTAGCACATTTGCAACAGTGACTATGATCTAACAATTTTGTACGTGATATACTGATGAATGACATGAATGCATAGTAATATTTTGAGATGAACAATAGTATATATTATTGCTGTTCATATATATAATAGAATGATGTGACGATCAGACATGTATCATAGAGTGCATTCCCAGAGATTTAGATCGATCCATCCGGATCGACCTAACTCCCTGGGGGTTCACGCTAAATTGCAGTCAGCCGAGCGCTCACGGTAGTTAATTATCCCTTTACAGCCTTTAGTAGGCGGGACAGCCGGCTAAGCTGACAGTAATCTAGTGAGACTCCCCACAGGGATAGATCGATCTAAAATCTGTGGGAATCGGGTACTAGACCCCATTCCCAGAGATTAGATCGATCTACTTTAGATCGACCTAGCTCCCTAGGGGTTCACGCTTAATAGCTGTCAGCCGAGCGGGCACGAAAGTTAATTACTCCCTTACAGCTTGTAGTAGGCGGAACGGACATTTTTAAAAGCCGGATTATCTGACAGTAATCTAGTGAGACTCCCCGCGGGGATAGATCGATCTAAAAGCTCTGGGAATACGCCCTTACACTACTACACTACTTAGAATATATTTGCCTCTACATCAGTGCGTTGACTTTGTGGTTGTTCTTGTAGTTCTGATCTTATTTTACTAATTTTTGTGATGAAGTTTGCAACTTTTTTTAAAAGGTTTTTATCATATTCTTTTTTTGTTGGGCTGTTGAAATTTTATACTTTAGATTTTTTGGAGATAACCTGTCATTTAGTTTTGAAACTTGGACAGTGGAGGAGGAAGTGGAGTTCATATTCATCCCCTGCTTTCATAGTTTGCACTTTTGTTCTGATACTATACAGGCAGTACAGCTGGCTTCTGATGTCTTTCCCTCATAATTTCCAAATCGTGGGCCCCAATACGGATTCTTTCCAAATGTTGTATTTCCCATTTAAAATGATCTGTTTCAAGGAATTTTTATATTTTGTGTTTTGTTTGAAATGTTTTCTATGTCCTCGGCATACTTCTCTCCCTTTTATTTCTGTGAAAATAAGGTTTTCATGATATTCTTTAAAGGCCCATCAATTTTGTTTAATGGGGATTCTGTA
This sequence comes from Lingula anatina, assembly GCF_001039355.2. The sequence goes on from NW_019774070.1 coordinate 217,364, forward strand.
GTATTCACTTCTTATTTGTTTAAGATATCTCCCATCCCTGCTACTCAGTTTGTACTGGTTTTATGTTAAAGCAGGTCGTTGAGATACATAAGCTTTGATAAACTGTTGTTATCCAGTTTGCTTATGAATGTTTTCAAAGATGTTTTTTTACTGAAGTGCTTCTATGTGATCCATGCACAACTTTACTATGTAAACGGGAGCATAAAAATGTCCCTTCGCTGCAATATCGTCTGCTGGACTACGTTTCGAAGGCCAAACACACGTCAATTTTTCAGATCGACTACCTTTGTTATCTATTAGATTTATTAACTTAGGTTTCCTGTGTGCAAACAAACAAACATAACTTTTAATATGGCAACTGTGTGGAAGGTGATCAACACACCTGCATGTTTGGCATATTTTATTCCCATACTTAAACAGTTTGTCTAACGGCTGTCTTATGGCTTAAGTTTTACTGAAAATAATTTTGCGAACACAGCCATTTTTTACATTTGGAGGGGGGGGGGAGTAATTTTCTTATTTTTTGAGTATGTCCTTTATTAAGTTATTTTCACGCAAAGTGCAATTGTCCATTTTTTCTTTCATTTTTACTTTCTTTTGAACTCCTTTTTCTATCTCTTTCTCTACTAATTATAACGTTACAGTACCAAACTTCTCCGGCTTCGGGTCTTTGCAATGTTTCTGTCTATCCTTTTGCCATTTCCTAGTTAAACTTTTTTATGTGATTGACCCTTTGACATATGTATGCCTGTCCATTTGACAGCTTTGCTTCTCCTGTTTGCTGTAATACAGCAGAAGATAAAGACACAGTTTATAAATCATTCTCCAAAGCATTAATTTTATGCAGATTATATTATCCTTAAATTCGCAGGATTATTGTTAATATTTCACCTGGTGCTTTCTAATAATTACCAGTTCCGTTTACTGATTTTAGTCTGTGCATTTTACAGCTTTGATACCTTGTTTTCAAGTGCTACTCTGCCTCAATTATTACCACCTTGTACTTAATAAAGTTTGCATGGCGTGCTTGAATATATGACACGGTGAAGGTGGAAAGACTTTGTTGAATCTAGCTGGGGATATGTAGGCCCTGACATCAGGCCTTGAAAAATAACAGAATGACGAAAACTCCGTTCTGTCCCAGATGTACTAATAACTGGTAGGGTCATGTAGGCAAGATAATACTGGGACACTGAATCTATGTAGCCGCTTCCAATATGAAAGTGTACGTTATACCCTGGCATTCCGTACGTACAGAATGGTGTGTATTAAATATGTTCAAAGCTGCTAGTGAACACAAGCAATAAGTAACGTTGTAATAACGGTAAATCCTTTAAAATTATTATGACAGCACGTGCCATTTTGCCACTGGGGTTCTCGGTGAAGACAGCATGTCTCGCCAGTGCTCAAACCCCTGTCCCGTGGCGTACATGAAGGGACCAACCAGCGTCTTTCCTATCAGGCGCGAGCTGCCTAGTCCACTCCTCGTGCACGCACAGACCATGATGCTGACCTGGTTGACCAGTGACGGCTGGACGGTCATAACGAACTCTTCGTTAAAGACCGGGTTGTGCGTTTTACGGTGCGTTTTGGTTCTTTTGGCCTTGATGACTCTTTCTGCTACCGTGAGAGAAACTTTGAAGTACGTTCCCGCTGGAAGAGAAATCGAGCGCTCAAACACATTTCTGAAAATACATTCAAATCCGTTTGCTATTAAATAACAGTTTTATCTTAGATTTGATATCAACAAAAAATCTAGACTGATATTTTTGCAATTCTTTACAATCAAGTGACATATTCCTCTGTACTTAAGTTGAACGACACAAGATAATACCTGTTTCTCTCTCTGCCTCTGGCGGCTGCAGTTCTTTCGCCTTAATGATCCCAACTGTTAGGGAACCGACGTGCGAGTCGAAACATAGGGTTAGCAGGACTTCACCTCGATACAGCTGACGCTGATAAAAATATAAACATATCCTAAAAACTCAATAGTTTATAAAGCATAACATTTTTTGAAATATTTTTCTCCATTGATGTATAATACAATGTACATTGGGTTAAGTCAGCTCATTAAACAAATAAAGACGGCATCTTCAATTATACAAAAGCAAAGAAATCGTGATGTTAGTTTCAATTTTTTTGAAATTGATATTAACTATCGCGGTCTTTATGGTCCCTGCATGCTATATTCTCACAATTTATATATAGCCATGAAAACCAATCAATGTACTAACTATGAAATCTACAATGTGACCAAGAGGCAGATAATATGAAACAATGAAATCTTCATTCGATTAAATGGCAACCCTATGAATATCCTATATTTCTAGTTGCTTCTCAAATCTGTATGCTTCTCAATATCCGAGCAAGACATTTATTTAGGAGGTGGGTCAATTGGTAGATTTAGGCAACCGTGTAATGTTTACTTTCAGGACATTAACTCGATTTTATCGTTCGCCTTTCTCTACTATATCGATCAACCACGTACAAAAAATATATTGAAGTAAATAGCAATTTTATTTCAAACCAAACTCATCGTGTGTGTTTACATGTATTTGTGAAGCTGTTTTGATACCCCAACGAAGTCATCGTAAAGGCTCACCGCGAGGAAAGTGGTCTCCGAATTGGGTAGCAACTATCTTCAAAGCTCACCAGTCGGCAAACATTAAATGATAATATTGACAAGTTGTCCTTGTTTTGCTAACTTGATAAGCTAAGTTGTCATCAAAATTTTGAAAGTCCGTTATTTCTTTAATCAGAACTTATATCGATTAGCGGCTCTAAGTTTAGAACGAGTGTACACAATATTTAAGATAAGTCAACACCGCAAAACGGTGGCATCTGTGCTCACTGGATAAACTACACGGACCTACCGCTGAATCAGCTGACGGCGCGGCTAAATTTCCGTAGATGGAATGGCATGTACATTAAGTTGTTTGACAGTTAGATTGAAAAACTACTGCTTGAAAAAAAAAAGATTGACATTGATTTCAAGTACTGATTTTCAAACTGATTTCTGTTTGTGTTAGGATTAATGCATTTTGAAAATAAATGAAAATAAAAAAATTATTTGCAATATTCCCCCCGTTTTTGAAGCTTTTTAGCTTTCATACTATTGAATGTAGAACATGAACACCGATTCTAAACAAGTCTGATTCTCTTCTTGGCAGAGGGGGGGGGGGGGTAGATATAACTGTTTTTTGCAAGATATGATGACAGTTGGTTTTATCGTCTATGTAATAGTCCCGGAGGATTGTGTACCTGTGCTAAAGGTTTGAGATTCGTGACAATTGATTCCATAGGCGATATTTAACCCATTAACAAATTATCGACAGCTTACCGGTATGTCTTCTGTAACTTCTCTCCAAATGTCGTCTGTTTTGTCAACTGCCAACAGGTCAACATCTTTCAACGGGAACGATATATAACCGATCACTACTTGGCGGGAAAACCTGTCATAGTCGCAGACGACCATCCGGAGCGTGCGGGATTTGATATCGTCTGGCTTTATAAAGAAATAAAAAGTTTCCTCAAATATTGGACTGGTGGTTCCCCGTTTTATTTTAGATATAAACTTTGGCTTTTTGTCTGGGAGTAAGAATAGTTTTACGTATGGATCAGCTGTTTCTTTTAGCTGTTTACAAGAAAGATGGACGGCGCGAATCAACTCAACACTTAGTCTTTCTATACTTCGGTCGTACGCCAGGGAAAAGCACACTTTACCAAGAGCAGAAGTAGGAGTCATGTGGTATTCATCAGCACTGTCGGATCCTGGGTTATACAAATGCACAGCCAGTTCATCAGGCTGTATTTCAAACGTGCTCATGCTGCCTCGTCTGGGTAGAAACCCACTTGAGCTACCCCGTCGCATGTACTGGCGTGGGGTTTGCGGGCCGGGCGCCGAACCAGGCGTTGAACTACCTCCGCCAAGCCCCGTGGAACTGGCTCTGCGATGACCTAGGTAGTTTTCCAAGTTAATGCCACTCTGGCGTCTGCCCGCTAATGCAGCAACAATAGGTTTCTGAGGTACAGGATTGTTATAATCCGTCTCCTGGCTAGAGCGTCTTTCTTCTTCTGAAATCACTTCTTGTGACAGATTAAGTGCCCTGCCAGCAAGACTGAATCGACGCTGTGCCAGTCTAGATGGTTCCACTTGCGCCCCGGACTCCAGGTCAGAGTCAGAGAAAGTCGGAGAAATGGGCACTATGAAGTCGATGGGATTTCTGTTCACACCCGGACGAAAGGCATTCGCTATGGAAAGTTTTGCCTGTGAACTTTTTCTGCTGAGCAAAATCTTCCAGACGCAAATTCCGATGCAAAATATCAACAAAACTCCCGTGGCAGCGCCAACGGCAGGATAAAGCCACGACGGATAGTCTTCTGGATAACTTGATATATGCCGCATTTTGGTGATTAGAACATCGCTGTCTTTGTCATATGTTGTGGTATCCATTTTGTTTTAAATCATGTCACTTTTCCTGGTGCACAGGGAAGTTTCGACATACCTTTAAAAGGAAACAGGATCTTTTTAAAAACATCAAGGCCATGGTCACTGGTGTGTGACGCTGTAAATTACCTGAATCACAATATTGTGACATCTTCAACTATTACCCGTATTTATGTGACATATCCTGATGCTATGACGTCGCTGGATAATGGTGAGGGTCGTTATCTTTCTACGTCGAGACACGCCAGCGCAGAGTGACGGGGGAGCACTCAGCCCTCTGTAGGGAGTTTATGAACTACCTTGGGTTTGGTGGCCATTATCTTATCTCGTGGGAACCACCTGATTAATTTCAGGTGCAAGGGAAGTAGTTGCGATGAGGCCTGGTATGGGGGGAAGCCCTGAAAACTGTCAAAAATGGGATTTCTACAAATTATGCACGAAACACCTCTTTTTATACCTCTTTATTTGAAACATCTGCAAGTATTAATATTTACATTTTATGTCAATTATGTAAATACATAAATACTTAAAATGAGCAAATATTTCTGATGTTACACTGTTGGCTTCTTTTAAAATGGCAACTTTTCAGTGTCCTTCATATCGCATAAGACTGTTCATTTTCGTGCCTGCCCTCTTAGAATTTATGGATCGTGCCACTGTGTAATCTTGAAAATCACTACGGATACTTCCCCGTGTATTGGCAACACACGCTGCGGATTCTAATGTTTACAGCGGCACACGTGTTGGTGTTCTCAACATGGAGATTAAGAAGTCATTATTAACAATTACCTTAGAAGCTTTTCCTCGTGCTGTCTGTATTAACTAGTTTGTTTTTTTACTCTGTACTTTCTTCTTTCCGTCAAGAACCGATGTCGTTAAAATTTCACTTGCTTATCAATACCAAGGCTGTTTGAAGCGTGATGGATTACTTTAATATTGAAGTGTTATTAGTTTTCTACCACGAAGATAAAACATTCTGTCACCTTGCAAGACAATTGTAAGCACATTTATTTCAACACGAAAAAGACACAGCAAACAAAACGATTTTCTGAAAGTCCTTTTGTATCCTCGCTAAACTCTCAGATTAATTATGGGCGGGAGTCGGGGATCTTGAATCGTATTATCTCCACTTGTGACAAGTGCGTAATAAGCAGTTAGTTACCCCCCTCGATGAGATGACAAGAGGGTGTAATTTTATCTTACCATTCTTTTTTCTTTTTGCATAAATCAACAATATTTTAGCTGTTAGTAGTTCAATCAAGATTTCTTTTGAATGTTTGGACGTAAGAAGTGATTAAAATCCAGATAAAAATCAATTTTATTTTTTTCACTGGCAATTTAAAAACACCGTTCTTGTAAGGTTTTCAAAAAATGGGACAGGGGGCGTCAAGGGCTGGGTGGAGACCTTATCAATCAAATCAAATGTTGTTCATTCACATCTGAGATAAGTGAACCACGATATAAGAATATGCGAAATACTCTTTATCGTCTTGTAATCACAAAAAGAGTTATGGACTTGAGGCTTAATTGATTTTTGACAGGTTGGCAAATATAACAGGTGACAGACTGACATCGATTGCAGTGACATTGTTTAAACCCAAGAATACTTAGTTGTTTGAGTATCATCACTTGTATAAGCTCTGTAAAAGTTTGGTTTTTCAAGTAGTCAGGCAATCTTGACAACGTTGAACTCGATACATTGTCGCCAGTGGCATTTAAGTTTGCCTCCGAATGAAAACAAATTGTATTTCCATTTGGTTTGAATGAGATGATGTAGTCCCATATTTTCTTTAATAGAATAAGGATTTATTATTCACTTTTTGAACTCTTTTTTAAAAGATCTTAATGGATTCTGCACATGAACAAAGTAAGAATGCAAGTTTTAATGAAATGCCTTTGAATCCATACGTCCTTGAAATCTACCTAAACATGGCGACCAAACCTTGCACAGATCGAGTAAACTATAAGTTCTGCAAAAACATAAAGCTGTCACCAAGCACCAGTGATATTTCTTAAAAAAATAAGCCCCTAAGTAGTATTGCTATCGAAAAATTGGTGTTTCGATGCAGATTTGCAGTGCTGAGGAGAAGAAATATGGGGTGCTTCTATGATTTATAGTGTCCTAATCTGCTGTGATTATTGTTTAAAATGAAAAGTGAGGACGTGCTCCGACTCAAAATATAGATAAAAAGCAATTATTGTAAAACACGAAGACATCGCTAGAAAAAAATCCTTCAGAGGAGATCATCTGTGTGTTTTGTTTTGTGGGATGTGTTGGTGCAAAAAGCAATCTCCGCTACAGCAATGTACGGTAAGATCCCCCCCCCCTCCCCCAACCCTACCAGGCAACATACAATCATAAACATCGTAAGTCCCCATTACAAGCTTATAAGCAGGCGAGTCGTCTGGTTACGTCAACAAGACTATTCTCGGACTAAAATCTGTAAAGTACTTTCACTACCTACAATCAGCCCTGCAGGAGTCCATCTCCGTAGGCCTACTGCCTTTGACTGTTGGGTTGCTCATAGCCTGGGCATACTCTTACTGTTCAAGATTATCGATCCTTTGAGTTCAACGAGCAAAGAAAATTGCTCATTTTTAGAAAAGAAGGGGTCTTCAAAACATGCATGCAGTACATTTACAGTGTATAAGATGAACGGTGAAGAATATATATAAGACCTTGATTGCTGGCAAACAATTATGATATTTATGTGAAAGATGACAGACGACAAAGCCAAGTAGACTGTGTAAGCTGTGTAACTCGTCTGCTTGCTATATGCTATGTAGACTCTGACTAATAACACCGTCACGCTCAGTAAAACTACTCGTCAGTGAACCCTTCAATGTCCGGCTTAATAACAGTGATGCAAAATAAAAGAATTAAAATAATGCTAATAAAATAATAAAATGATTTTTATTATACGGTTTGTACCTTTTTTTTTTGTAACAGGAAACATAAACTTAAAATTTTAATTGAAGGTGGAGGGTAATTTAAGACAAAAACGCCCTTTTAAGTTTAAAGCCTAGTGATTACATATTCTAAACGAACAACATTTTCATGGTTGATCTTTCATAGATTTGAATTTAACGAACATTAAAACAAACGAGACGTTTTCTTTTCTGTGCAGTTGGATTATCCAATACAAGTCCAATAACACAATACTGCGTGCGCACTTCGTTCAAACTAAAATCGATATCGAGTTCACCTTCGCCCTGATCTTGATTCTTGGTCCTAATTGATTGTTCTATAATAGATGAAAGCCACAGCCTGTTATACACGATTGCCTCAGTGAATAGCGCATATAGAAATATCGATCAATAGTATTCAATCAGTGCGCCACAATATGTTTATTTTATTTTGTGCGTGTAGTACAATGCGCGTTTTGCCAAGCAACTGGGCCATTACTGTAACTTGAGAATTAGCGGGAGTCCACGAACAACAAACAACTCTGTTTGCAGCGAGGAGTGTAAGTACGTCGTGGATATTTAAGTTGCTTGCTTGATTTGAGGTTCAAACACAGCGTAATATATATATATGACACTTTAAAGTCACAGGTGATAGGTTCCTTAATATTGTTCACTTATCAGTCTGCTTCAGTGTTGTCAGCATGCTGAGGAATTAATGCACGATTAACTCGATTTACTTCCCGTCGCGAGATTCAAAGTATAATACACCAAACAAAATGCCTAATATTGGCGCTATTCTTGTTTACTGGATTGCAGCAGAGTTGTGCCGAAATTAATTGTTGCTAGGGAGGTATATTTGCGTAAAATATTCAGAGCTCCCACGTTAAGTCACAGTAATTTTTTTTAGTTGCTAGGGGTTAGTTTTCAATATACTTCCAGTTTCAGTCTGTCTGGTTAGCCCCAAGACGCTGCACCAAGATGTCCCATAACGGTAGCGAGTCCTGCAGCAGCAGTTCTGTGGGCCTCCCGCCACTTCATCTCTCTAACCATTACGTTCATCAGAAACATTCGGAGGAGTGGGTGTTGCCCAGGCATTGGAAGATGGACCTACGTGAGCCGTATCAGGTACATGTAATAAATCACGCAGAATCCGAAATTTTTAAGAAAGAGTGGGTCTACTAGAGCACTTGACAGACAGTGTACTACTTTGCAAGTGGAGGACTGCGTAGGGTAAAGGGTGGATGATATAAATACTGGTGGCATAGCAAAACTTAATCTGATGACAATTAGTTGAAGTTCCACTTCGACGTAGTCCCGAAAAAGTCATAAAAAGCTATTACAGTACCTGGGTCCCACTCTACCATCCCAGTCCCCTTGGCAAATCGCCCTTATTTGATATGTTGCTATGACAGCCAACGGTAACATCTATCTGACCATTTTATTGACTGAGAATCTCACATTTTAGTCTAGAAACCCCATACATGTAGCAGTACAATCCAAATACTGCAATATCAACTTAAAAAATTATTTTATAAAAAATATGCTGTGTCAAAATGTGAAAATGCAATGTTTCATTGTCAGAGGCAAACAAGTTCTCTATCATCAAAACAAAGACAACTTGTTTCACGAGAATTCGAAACTACCAGTATAACGGGAATGGATACCAACAGGTCAATTACACCAGGCCCGTAGCCAGCAATTTCAGAAGGGGGGTTCTTTTTCTGAAAAGTGGACCTTTTCCCATAAAAACTTCATGCACCTAGATCAAATTTTACCCAGAGTGGACCTTTTCCCAGCAAAAGGGGAGGTTCTTTCGAACCCCCCGAACCCCCCCCCCCCCGGCTACGGGCCTGTACACCCCATCATAATTAACATTCCTGCTGTCATGCATATCACTCTAGCCCCCTTCCTCTTTTCAATATCACGAATAACCATGTACCTATTCTTCGATTGATGCAATTAATATTTGACTCATTGCTTTCAGAACTGGAAATATGACGTATGTTGCCAGGTGGCGAATATGGAACAGCAACTGGTGAGTATATTTAGTCCATGCAGATAATACATATTTTACAGACATCCAAAAATGAACAAACACCCACCAAAAAGTTGTAAAAGTGCATTAAGCTATATAATCTCGTAGTATGATTTACATGTAAAAGAAAGGAAACACAGCAGCAGAGATTCTCAACATTCATGTTTAATTTAAACGATTTCAATTATACCACGTAACTACAATTCATGAAGAGAAAAAAAACTTAAAAATTAATTTCATTTGATTTATTGTCACCAGTCACCCCTACTGACCTTTTATTCTATGCAAGTATTCTATTTTATCAAATGTCAGTTGACCAAACAAGCACTTACATGTATTAGTATTATTACGGCTGCTAAGTGTCTTTTTTAATGGCACACTTCAGTTATTTTATAGTATTGCACCTTAACATGATTAATATAACCACATTATGTTGACTTAGGCTGCCTCCCTCAGACAGTATGGGAACCCAGATATCTACGACACCCGGGGTAACAGCAATACACCCTGGAACCACCAGCGAGAACGCGAGATGGAAGAAAAATTTAGAAAAAATCAATTAGACAAGCACCGAGGAATTAACTTCGGTGGACGGCCATACAGATATTAAAATGCAATTTTATTAAGAAAACACTTTTTAAAATCAAACCCAGCTTCAAGCAGTGTTGATTGTTTTGAGCACCTTCTTTCTGTTTATCTTCTACTGAAGGATAACAGGCGGTTTATCATGTCGACTCTGCGTGGTAGACGGGCGGTCATGCTGCTGTAATATATGGAGGATTCAGTTTTGCGTTTTCTAATTTAGGATATATCAGATAACAATGAACTTGCTCCATTCAGCCCTTTCATATGAAATACGTGTCAAATTTATGGATGGATTTTAAGAAAGGGAAATAGCTCACACCCACTGTGCCAAAGCGAGTGCAATCTCGATTATCGAGACGATCTATTGTGTTAGGAGTGAAAGGAATTTGATGAAGGTTATTTATTGTGTTTAGGACACGCTTTTCTTTTGTCGTGTTACATTTGGTGCATTGCTTGTCAATATTTCATTAGCAGATATCTAAGGATTATCGCAGCGTTTTACATCAGTCATTATTTTCAAGGATACCACTGAATGTGAAATGGAATCATTCAGTTATAACATGACGACGGCGTCGTCTTCTAGCGATAGCCACCTAGAAAGCGGATGCGTTGTGCATTTGTGTGCTATCGTAGCTTAAAGATATGTAGTTACACAATAGATATTTGCAGACAGGTAATTGACTTGAGATGTGTTGTTTAGTGTTCCGTGTATTCATAGCCTTTGGACAAATCGTGCCAATTTTGTTAGATCATTGAAGTAGTTTTTTTTTTTTTTTTTAAATGATTTTTTTTTTGGGGGGGGATTTTTTATTTTAAATAAAACAGACGAGCCAAGCTGTTCATCGGGTTTTATGTCCCTCGGCGTTGTTTTCTTCAAGACGTGAACAACATTATTGTGTCCATGTAAACGGGGTGTTAAATACATGACAGTCTATGAATCATTCATTTGTTGGTAACATAAGAGATGACTGGAGATTAGGTCACAGACTACGCTACCATCTGCTCAAACATCTGTGGCGTCTTCTGCTACTCTAAGATTTCCTGAGAAATAATAAAGAAGGACGCCTGTCCCCTTCGCGTAACGAGTGTCTTATTTAGAACATTAGTTCAAATGATAAATTTCCCTTAATTTGAGCATGTATTGAACAGACAATTCAGGGCATGCCCCTCCCCCTCCCCCTCTCTCTCAGCGTTTTCCTTTTTTATATTTTGTCCTATAAAAGTTTCCTCTCGACTGAAAAAGAAAGCCCTGATTGTCCTCATATTTGCTTACAAATTTCGAGCATGCATGCTTGCACGGTATTTGTGGATATGCTTGCCTGCCTGTATTCAATTTTAAATCACTAAATCACTTCCTCGATTTTGTATGGTTTCACATCCCGATTCGAAAAAGGCTGCGTCATGAAATATTTGCCACCTAACCAGGTAATTCTGTAATCACAAAACCGTGTTAATGGATTGCTTTCGACGTATTTGACACGCAATGTACATATGTATACATATCAATATTAAATCTATAGAAAAGACGTTCAACTACAGAATATTTTTCAAATCATCTCATCATTAAAAAAAAATGAGTTGGGATGGGTGGGGTTTTGGTACTGTAAACAATCTGTTTACTGGATGCCAACTGCGTTATTTTCAACTAAAATATAATGAACAGTGTATATCAGGCGCTGACTCCAATTCATAACACGCCAGGAATGCTTAGAATGACATAGCGAACATAGAAACAGTCGTCGCTATTATATGATTAATATTCCCTAAAGACAAAACATAACTGCCACCATGTACCCTTTGAGTTATGACTGATAAAATATGGAGGGCAGTGGTGACATTTGCATCGCAAACTTTGTCACAACAATGGAACAGCAATGAACTTCAATAAGATTCCTAATATGTATTATTATTAAAAAATTACATTTCCTAGCCATCCTAAACACCAACCATAGGTATAACAGGGTGGTTGTGAAACAACACAGTGTAAACTATCTTGCAATTGCCTTCACTTTAGTTATAATTAATTTGCCACTAGAACAGTAACTAGAACATCGGTTTGATTGTTGTATTGGCCGCTGTTGTATTGATTCCCTCGCACTAGAAATATCTAGGTCTTCATTATGATCTCATGATTATACCATGTTATTGATAAGGGCATTGAGCCAATGATATTATTATATATTGCCAAATTTCTTCGATTCCTCGACAGGTCGACTCCCTCAATCAGACAGTGTTAGTTATGAAAGAAAATACTGCATTAAATGTCCTTTCATTGTCAACCACCTGTTAAAGCGTCACTTACAAAATTCAAATCAAAATATAAACAACCGTTTACTATGCATACCCAAAGAGAGCCAACGGCAGACCGTTAAAGCCATATCTGTTGTTTTATAAATATACGCCAACTGTTTTTCAGTTGTTCCCTTTCATGTTCGCGCATGCGCGTCCATTTATGGCCTAGCATGAAAGGAGGGCCTGCCATATATGGCAAGTCCAATACCATATATGGTCATATGAGTTGAACCGTTAGCTCTTTTTCCTAGAAGAGGAGGCCCCTGACTATAAAAAGAGTTATATTTAAAACTTCCTCATTAGTATACTACAACCTGCCATACCGAGCTCACTCGTTTATCTGCCCCAGCTTTTATTACCAACCTAATACACAATGTGTGACGAAGACGTTGCCGCTCTGGTCATTGATAATGGCTCTGGTATGTGCAAGGCCGGTTTTGCCGGAGACGATGCTCCCCGTGCAGTGTTCCCATCAATTGTGGGCAGACCCCGTCACCAGGTAAGGAAATGTTAACATAAGGACTAGCTGTCAGCTGACTGAAGTCTGTCAGGTTAACTTTAACCACCTGTTATATCGCACTCAACACGGGCTGTACAGGTGGCTGACGGCGCCTTCTTAATCGCAGTTTGTTATTTCCTGCTGTGCATGCAGTTTAAATGAAACAACATTTTACTTAAATCTCAGAAGAGCATGCAGCTTTGTTATGCTTTGTAGAATGGGTTGATAGAAAGAAGGGCGCATCAGATTTTAATACATTGCTTCAAGTAAATACAATGTGAGTTGAGATTTAACAAGTGGCCAAGGTGAATTCCACCTGCAAATTCTGTATAGAGGTAACGCCTCAATCATATGGCTTAACGTAGAGACTACTGGTACCGGCTCATTATGCAAACAAGTCACGTGCAATAATTCTGCATTCATTCATACCCAGCAGACTTGTTTATTTATACAGCAAATATGTTCGATCGCACCGATCATTGAGCGGCAGTCTAAAACGCTTTAAGGGCAATAGTTGTCGACTTTTTATTAGTGATTAAGGGTCATAAATCGAAATCCTAATGTGGGCGTTTTGAGATGAGAAAAAAATCCGCAGCACCACGTGGTCTAAAGCCAAGCTGAGAAGAAATGCTATAAATAGACATTGCCTTTTAAGGCAATCTTGTTGGGAGGACAATATAGTTTTGACATAAAGCCAGCAAATAGATTACTACACGTTTTAATGTCGAGTAGGAGAAAGTGGTGCTTGCCATGGCATTATCTAGGCCCCTGCATTGCAGGGTCGACTTTTTTCATTCATTCATTCAATATATTAGTAAATCAATCACCCAAATAGGCAGCCAGCATATAGTGATTGCTCTATGATGGTTTGCACGCCCATGTGACTGTATAAAAATTAATGCGGCAGCTGGTTGCAGAGTGAGTCACTACCTGAAGGAAACAGACGTTGAAGACGGTCGTGGGAAATACTGAACCGATTGTGTGAGGTCAAGATCAAAGAAAAACATTATGCACGCTTACTTCCGGGCCGGTAAAAATACTGTATTGTGCCAGTCAAAAAAGGCCCCATTTCCCCTCCCAATCAAAACGAACAATAACAAGTACACACCTGTAAAATATACTTCCTTGGTAGCTTTAATCATATGGATGTCCTTACAAATATGGAGGGTATTCTACATGTGAGGTCCCTGTGCACATTTATCACCAATTGAGAATTGCTGCCTCTTACTAATAAATTCATATTAGCTTGATATACTTTGAATATTCTTATATTAGTCATAAAGGGCTTATTGATTTTCCAACCTTTTTTCAGTGGTTCTGAAAGTAAAATTCCTTTATATTTTGTAGGGTGTCATGGTGGGTATGGGTCAGAAGGACAGCTATGTCGGTGATGAGGCCCAGAGCAAGAGAGGTATCCTCACCCTGAAGTACCCCATTGAACACGGCATCGTCACCAACTGGGACGATATGGAGAAGATCTGGCATCACACCTTTTACAATGAGCTGCGTGTGGCCCCAGAAGAGCACCCAGTCCTGTTGACAGAGGCTCCACTGAATCCCAAGGCCAACAGGGAAAAGATGACCCAGATCATGTTCGAGACCTTCAATGCTCCAGCCATGTACGTCGCCATCCAGGCTGTATTGTCCCTATATGCCTCTGGTCGTACCACGGGTATTGTGCTCGACTCCGGAGATGGTGTCACCCACACCGTACCCATCTACGAGGGTTACGCCCTCCCCCACGCTATTTTACGTCTCGACCTCGCAGGTCGTGACCTTACAGACTATCTCATGAAAATCCTCACTGAGCGTGGTTATTCTTTTACTACCACAGCTGAGAGAGAAATCGTGCGTGACATCAAGGAAAAGCTGTGTTATGTTGCCTTGGACTTTGAACAGGAAATGGGCACCGCAGCGTCGTCGTCCTCACTGGAAAAGAGCTACGAGTTGCCTGATGGGCAGGTCATCACGATCGGTAATGAGAGGTTTAGGTGTCCCGAGGCTCTCTTCCAGCCATCTTTCTTGGGCATGGAGGCTGCTGGTATTCACGAAACGACCTACAACTCCATCATGAAATGCGACGTCGACATCCGTAAAGATCTGTACGCGAACACCGTGCTGTCAGGAGGCTGCACCATGTTCCCAGGTATTGCTGACCGCATGCAGAAAGAGATCACGGCTCTTGCTCCAAGCACAATGAAGATCAAGATCATCGCTCCACCAGAGAGAAAATACTCCGTATGGATCGGTGGCTCCATCTTAGCCTCTCTGTCCACTTTCCAACAGATGTGGATCAGCAAACAAGAGTACGACGAGTCTGGCCCAAGCATTGTGCATAGGAAATGCTTCTAAATTAACTGATTAATTTCGTTTTTATCTTTATCCATTTTTATCCTTCAAATTGAGAACATTTGCCTGGTGTTGCATGTGACATTGTGGAAGAGAGTTTTGTTATTTTTGTGTTTGGCGAGGTGAAATCTCAACATGTTTTATTTCTCATTCCTTTTCGTTTCCCAACGAATTTGCGCGCATATCTGACTTTTGTACGCTATAAAAAGTTGTAAAGCTGTTTGCATTTTGTCCAAGCCCAGGAACGAAGGTTCTGGGTTAGTGAAGCTATGAGGATCAAAAGTAATACATTTCGTCCAAGTGTCGAAGCTTTTGTCAAAAAGCGATGGCCACTGAAATCAATTGCTTTATCATGTTTAGTCGCTCACAATTGTACGTATTATATAGTCTTATTTTTGTACTTTTAAAGCTAGAACTATTGTTTAACGTTATTGTTCTTTTTAATCTGTGGTAACGCTATTTATACGTTGCTGCTAACCCTCCAAAGATCTGTCTTGTATTTACATGCTGCTATGGACAGTATTAAACCTGTAAATACTATCAATCTGTGTTTTTTGTTTATTTCAATATAAAAAATTCATTGTAAGTTTAAATTTGTCATAAAATGATGATGATAACAATACATGTAATTGAGAGAACGATGCCTCAACAAATGATTTGTTTTAAACGAACAACTATAATGATGGTCGTGTTTGTTTCGGTAATATAATGACTCCGTTGTATAAGCCTTTCTTTTATCACAGAAATGTAGCACATTTTTGTGCACAAAACCCAAAAGTAACCCCTATGATAACATTGGATTCTTGATCAAATGGATCGGCATGTGGTTTCGGTCATTAAACCGTAATATGAATCCTGGATCAATATGATTGTCTGGGAAGTCCGTACTGATGTAGTGGGGTCAAATTTAAATGCACCCTCCAGCACGCGAATTTTTCCTTATATTAAGGCCAGACGAAAATTGATAAATCGGTTAACGAGCAGTGACTCTCTGAAACCAGGGACAGTAGGCTAATTTTGTTTTTGTTTTTTAATCAAAATGTTTAACGAGCATAACAGCTAATTTTTTTTTCTTTTTTGATCATTTTAGAGAGGGGGCGCGAAGATTCTAGATCAAACATCTGGTTTCCTCAATGTTAGGGTCTTCAAGGATTACCTGATGCTAATTGCTCCAATGAATCGGTGATTATAAATGAGAAATTATGTTGAATTGGCTGCAAAGTATTCTGCATCATGTATGTATATCAGCTTTTATGGGGAGGTTAATTAAATGAAGATATTGACAATGTTGAGCAATTATTATTGTTTTTGATTTGTCTAACGTTGATACAGTATAGAGACTGTAAATTCTGTTAGTTGCGACAAGCGCTATACTGGTGGACATCCCACCGCAATTACCTCCAAGATAATCATATTGGAACGCAATGAAATATAGACCGAGCAAGAAAATATGGTTTGGTGGGTCTATTTTGGTGAGACTATTTACTTATTTTAAATGAAGATGAAATATCCCAGAATACAGCTTTCGAGAGAGAGAGAGGGAGAGAAGGCAACACAACAAAGTCGAAAGCCACAATTACAATAGTTAACTAATTTCAACCTCTAACAGCAATACAAAAAAGGAACAAAACCCTGAAATGATCTTGTTATTGCATCATATTCTTGCAATTATTGGCCTACGCCGCCCCTCTCCGCCACTGACACACACACACACACACACACACAAACCCACAAACTGTACACAGTTGTCGTTGATACATACTGTACCTAGGGATGTTATATGACAGTGGCAATATGATGATCACTGAAGCCTGTCCATTTAGGCAAGCTTCAGTGAAGATCGAGGGCAACCTCGAGCCGCTACCCAAAAATGTCTCGCTTCACTCGACATTTCTGCGTAGCGTCTCTCGGAAAACTCGGATTTAACCTCGATGTAGTCTAGAATTTCGCGACTACATCTTGGTTAAATCAGTCGAGGTCTCTTAAAATGCTGGAAGCCAAAGACAGAGTGATCATGTGACCTTCTTGGCATCAAGAGAATAGTGACGTTGCTTGCGTTATATACCTACATGTACCAGTAGACAAATTTAAAATCTCTCAAGCTCTTAAAAAATTAGCATAAACTTTTCACGTTTAACAATTATTATTTATCATTTTATTACACTAAGTCATATCATATGTGGGTATGGTTTGAAAACGGGAATTAGTTTACATTTAAGCCACACGTGTATACAAATTATTTGTAAATCTATAACTTTTTAACGAGGGTTGTGTTATTTACCTTTTGTTTTTAAGCTGTTCATTCTTCCTCTTTATCAGATATATCGGTAAAAATCAAATGTATTCCCCCTTTGAACTTGTANCTTCGGTTTTAGGGGGTATTTTAGGATGAAATGACTGAATTTCTCGGTATGTATGTCAAATAATACACTGTCACCTTCTCGCGATATATGCCATGAACACCTCTCGCTGACGCTCGAGGTGTTATGGCATATATCGCTCGGGTGACAGTGTATTATCTCACACGTAACACCGTTCTCAGTTGGCAATGTACCCAAACCGAGTTAAGAACTTTTGTGCCAAATTGCTATGCCATCGACCAGGTCATATTTATAACAATTATATACCGATTTTTAATAAATTTTGTTGAGCTAATTTATAATTAAGTTTTGGTATTTAGGTAAAATAGGAAGTCAGTGATTCGGTAATTTATTTTACATGTATCTTTCTGCTAACTTGAATGTATTTAACACTCCACCACCATCTGAATATCTCCTTTTTTCAGACAAGTTCGCTGTTATTGAAGCATGTGCAAATAAGAAATTTGGTGAACTTGAAAATAATATTCATTATCATACTTATCTTCTTTCTTTTATGAAAATCTTGGATGAATGAATCGAATTATTCGTCCAAGTGTCAGTCAACAGACGAAAATACGTTTCATTTCAGATTTAGGCACATCGCAATTTTCTGGCGTTAAGGAAAGCATTGTTTAAATCGTCACACCAGTAGCATTCATCAGTGGCATCAGCCTATTATCTTTCCAACACTGTGCTAAAGTGAGTGGGTGGAGGGTCTCTTTTCACGACTGACAATCTACAAGGATTAAAAGAAAACAAATATTTTTTTTTTGATTCAGAAAAAAATTTTTAAAAACATGCCCCAGCCATTAACTAATTATAAACGAAATCTTGGCCAGGTCCTACATTGGTACAATACCCAAAGATACGATTGTTTCACTTGCTGTGTGTCTGATTTGACCAATAAGAACAATTTTTTTAAAAATCTAGATTAAATGTTTTAAAATGCATCTGCCCAACTAGGCTTTGGTATCTGCCTGGGCTTATGATATGTTATTAAGTTCTTGTAAGAGTATAAGCCGGCGTTGGAGCGAATACAGCTTAGAATTTACCCCCTAATTTCACGGGTTTCTTTAAGTGTTATCAAATTTAAAGTATCCAATAACTTTGTACATGTAACAGGCTTTTATCGGACCCTGTGGTTAGAGAGTACTTAGAATTCATGGCTCAAGCCAGTCGTTAAGATCTTTCATGCGTAAATTATTCAATTAATGCAAATATCACAAATATCAATTTTATAGAAATACTTGCCTAAAACCCTTTCATCTATGTAAGAACACGCACGCACACACAGAGACATGTAACACGCACACACAGATATAATTTAATATACTTTTTTACAAGAGAGAAAAACAAAGATGTTACAATGTTATTGATATTCTTTGATTTATGCTTTGCCATATTTGATTAAAGTGCCAAGTTACTATTTTTTATTTACTGTTAACAAAAAAGCTGCTGTCAAATATAAGACGCCTACAGTGCATTTCACATGTCTCTGGGGGCGGAGACCGTTTCCTATTATTTTCTGTAATCCCGAAATTACATTGACAGTTTGAATTAAACATGAAAACGACATTCACTTGCACTGGTCAAACTACGGGCGTTATGTCAGTGTTAAGTAAATGGATTGCTTTAAGGGCAATGGCTATATTAGTTGTCAGCGCTGCTTCTTGGTGCAGGTGCACAGCTATACTTCTTTATGTAGGTTACTAGAAGTGTATCATTGTACGCGTCAGGTAGTTATGACATTAAAACAGTTGTGAACTCTTATGAGTTTATTTTCTACCGCAAGGAGCTCAGATGCAAACATGTAAATGCAATATTGGCGTGTAGGAATGTGGAACTGTCTAAAAGCGCCCCGGTACCAAATTAAAAGTCATTTATGATCATTTTTCACTTCTTTTGGCAGATAGTCGATACGTTATCTACAGCCTCTGCGGAACGTTACATTCACTTCTACACAGGAGCGTTTTCTACGTGCACAACATAAAGATTGTTACGATATTGTGGTAAGAATTAATCTAGCGCCCTCTTAGAATCAGAACGTGTCATCTTTGTCTAAATCTGTGCGTCAATGTACAGCCGATTAAAGATAGCGAAATAAATAAGGAACGGTTATATTGATGTTCGTGATAGTCGGACAGATACCAACGAAATGTTGCTGGATGCCTTCGTTCTATGAAGCATGAATCTTGAATCTTGACCAAAAAGTATAAGACAACTTTGTCAGTTTAAAGCATTGCGCAGCTAGACACAAGACACAAAGCTAGATACAAAGCATGACCTTATAAAGTGTTTTCTCATTCTTATAGTGCCTGCAATCCCTCTCTACCTGCCTACTTCCTTTTATGTAGCAAAAGTGTAACGCAGTCTTTACCACATATCTCGTATATAATGAAAATACATTATATGAGGCATAGCCTCTCTAATGTAATATCTACATTTTGCAAGTTAAGTATCGTACTCTTTACTCTCTTCTTTTCCTCTTACATGTCCAAAAGTTCTTTGCAGCTACCGCCATATTTACAGGTCTTAGTCACGTGGTACTGACTTGGCTAAGCCGTTGAAAAGAAATGTTATAATCACATGTTCAAATGGAATTATTTCCTTTTTTGCAAGGATTGTTGATATACATTGTTTGAGAGTGTGCTCATGGTATTTGTAAAATATTTTTCTGTTTTAATGCATATTTGAGAGTCATTTTGTGCTCCCTTTAAATAGTCCTAATATGTCAGTCCTCGTCCCAACATGCTTTAGACATTGGCACAATGTAATAGGCGATTTATATAAAACACAACACAATCAACAAAGAGAAGGCAAACTTGACTTGTAGAATGTGTGACTTATTCAAGATCATTTTAAATTATTATGAATATATAGAATATGATGGCAATATGATTAACACTGATGAAGACACAATGGTAAGACAGTGACTAGCTAAGACATAGCATTCTTTCCTCAAGTAATTAACGCCAAATCCACGCATCACTCAGTGCAACAACTATCTGAAAGTTGGTGCAGAGAATGTCACAGTTCTTGCACCAGTGCTGCGTAGCTGACAGATTATATACATGTTCTTTTGTACTTGTACTTTAATGGCTGGCATTACTCAGAATTCCCGATACCTTTTTCTAATGCACCACAGTGTCAGGGATTCGCTAACAGTAATTATCAATAATTATTGAAATGGATCTATCAGCGGTTATAAATTGACGGCATTTGCACCATCTGGACCTTTTTTATCTGCGAAGGAGAAGGCACGATAAACATGGGTGCAACAGATAAAAAAGATAGCAAATTTAATTCTTGATGCTATTGTCCTCTATTTATGAAACACATTGTTGTAGATCACATACCATCATTCCCATCAATGTCTTGTTACAATGTCTTCTCTATCTTTTTTTTTTCAAATAAAACATTTCGCTGTAACTTTATGACATCACACAGCACCTTACAGGCACATATTGCTCGTAAAAGTTTGAATTTCTAATAATAATAATAATAATTATTATTATTACATAAAATACAATGGTAAAAAATAAAAATTAAGACACCAGAAACGGGGTTTTAGGTCATCATTTTCTGAATAGTTTTGGATAGGATTGACCTTATTAATAAAGTGCAATTTTTAAAAATTTCAACTCTTCACTTTTTCTTTTACTTAATAAAATTTCATATTATATGTATTTAACTATTTAGATCAGGCACCTCTGCCTTTGTCAAATCATTAACCTTATTTTAAATGGTCTTATCTTGAAGTTTTTAACTCTTTCGGACATTAAGTAATATTCAATTCTGTTCGAAAAGTTTCTTTCGTGCAATGCAATTGGGTTCTTCCTTTCCACTCTTTGTGGGAGGCATTGAAGGTTACACACACACACACACACACACACACACACACACACAGTGTAACACTGCTTACCACTTCAGTACAAAACTCATGCGAAATGCCTAGATTCGAGAACCACGATTTTTCATTAATCAGAAGACGGGCGCAATGAGCCATCACCTTGGGTTCACTGCCTATGTTTCAACACTTCACGTTCATTTTCCTTCGCTACTGACGTTGACCAGAAATATTAAATATGGATAAAAGATTAAAAAACAAGCTGATGGTAGAAACAATAGCTTCATTCGCGGTTTATGTTATATTA
This sequence comes from Lingula anatina, assembly GCF_001039355.2. The sequence continues at coordinate 238,992 of NW_019774070.1, forward strand.
TATTATACTATAAAAATGGAAGTGCGAAAATCAATATTTAGGCATCGTATTAAAAACAATACATGATCATAAAGTGAACTTTCCCTAAAAGGTATTCTAAAATCTTAAATATTCCATTTTACTCAGGAATCACAGAAGTCGCTGGTTATTATCCAATGAGATCTTGTAGTTTCGTGACGTCTCCGTACTTCATCAATGATTTCAGACCATATATAGATGATAGGCACCGGGCAGATGTGGCATTTCCAATACCTCGTCTTGTGGCTCGTCTCTGGCCTCAGTATTCGCACAGTCTGTGCATTGTGAGCGCTTGTTAATTAACACAGAGTAGCAACACAAGGAAAGTACAGGGAGCATTTCTAGGAAACCAAATGCATTAAATCGGTAAGTGGTAAAGAAATGAGATTTCAATTATGTCCTTTTTGAGAACTGTGTGAATCGTTGTTATTGTTTTTTTTTTCATGAAAAGTAAAATAGTTCCTCGGACTTTGTTAAAAGATTATTGTCTAATGTTCTACAAACTCAGCAGTATGACGCTTTCAGGTTGTTCCCATAAAAATGGAAAATTTTATTGTAATTTGATAATTTACATTGCGTCCAGAAAAGGCTGGACGATTTTATTCTACTTGACCATGATCTGCTTCTGTTAATAATCAATGGTGAACAGGGACTTCACGTGCCAGTATGTGGGTCTGAAACAGTTACTATGAATTAAACTTTTTATGCTTATCATGGCTTACATTGACAAAGGTTGTCCACACGCACTCTGTGGTTAAACAATGCATAGTAATTTAAAGCTGTTCGTGATAATCCTGATAATTCCAAGATTTTGGGTTTCATTTCAAAATTGAAATGGAAAATATGAATTAAAAGGTGCATCTATCTGATGAGGCTTATGTTTGTATTAAAAAGGGGGCGCACCTGGCCTTGGGAAATCCTAAAATCTGGGCACTACAATGTCTATCGCGTGCAGACATGTCTCCCTTATAACTTCACTTTAGTGCCTTTCATAATTGTGTTAAAAGAATACTGGGCCATTGGGCATATTCCCAAAGACGACCCACGGGTGTTTTATTTTTAGTTCGGACATGCTTTTTAAAATGCCTCATTTGCATTCTGCATAGATTGCCAAGGAATCCTCACGCGTGCACAGGTTGTACTCGTCCCCTACAAAACAAAAAACAAAAACAAAACTTGTCAATAATTCTGATCGTTCAGATTTGTATAGACATGCACATAAATAATAATAAAACAAGCATTAAACATACGACACCGTACATTATCATTTTTGGAAATAATTATGTTTATTTATCATTCTGGATAAGTCCAAAAGTCCAAATTATTCAGAGAGTGGAGACATAAAAGTAAAGTGAGAGATCCGGCGCAGCTGGCGGACTGCGTCCTGTGCATCCTATCAATCACGACCAAAGTGGCTATGTTAAGGCCAATATGATGATACGTTTTCCTTTGAAAGTTTGATTTAGAAAAGCAGCATGGTATTGTTATTTGTAACATATTCTTGTGAAAAGAAGTGTGTGTGTGTGTGTGTGTGTGTGTGTGTGTGTGTGTCAGAGAGAGAGAAATGAGAGAGAAAGAGAGAGAGAGAGAGAGAGAGAGAGAGAAATGAGGGAAGGCGGGGACTCAGCACTGCTGAGCAAAAAAAAAAATTGATTACAGTATTATGCATTTGAGGCAAAAGCCCATGGAGAGGCTCTATTCCTTGCCATCTCAATCATTTTCCAAAACTAAAGTATAGATATAAGAATAGACTCAAGAAGCCGTCAATATCCCCTTATGTATTGAAACGTATTGGCACATTTTGGGTTATAGTGGTTGTAAGTGCATGTACGTCACATGGAACGCAAACGATTATTTTATATATTATTTAAGTTTGTCTTAAAAACAGAGTGCAAAAATCGAAGTAAAAAAATCCTCTGTTACCCATATCCTTATCAAGTTACTATTTGGTTCATAAGCTTAGTTTAATAATTGTATTAATCTTAAAAATCAATTTTGACAATAAAATTGGATATTTAATCAACGGTTAATACGTGCGTGTGTTGTGGGTGTCATGAAGTTATCATTTGTGGGACCAGTCAGACGGTTGACAGATTAATAACCAAATTACGTGATATAAGCTAAAACGTGTAGCTAACATTCTGTGCACCAGAGAAATTACTTCACAAAGACAAACGCTGAAGTTGTATGTGCTGTCATGATCGCAAGTTTAACACCAAAACGTGAAACTCGTATTTATTGTCAATTTTATTGGAATATATGTGACGGCAGACATAACAACAGAAGTAAAATATTTATATGTGTGTGTGTGTTGTCATCTGAAAGTATAGTCCACTCCTTATGCTTCGCGAACAGCTTTTGAGCACATGTGCAGAGTGAGAAACGACATACGCCTTGAGGATAAAAGTAATCTAGTAGGTACACTGGTACACTAATCTATTAAGAATACATATTAACTTCCCTGATTTGGTCATGTATAAAGGTAAAATTTACGTGTATTAAGACGTGAAATAGAATCAAAGCAGTATCTTACTGTAGTTTTATTTTCAAGTGAATTCGCTTTCAGCTTTAGAGTACTGAAGGCAATTTTCCTCTATGCAGTCAACGCTCTCCGTTACCATGACGCAACGGCATTCGCTGATGATAGAGTTGAGCTCCTAGCCAACGCTGAAACTTTAATGCTGGCGGAGAGCGTTACACCCACAAGAATCAAGACAGGTTGCTAGTCCATGTAAGCTAAACGCTCTGGTGCTTAGGACACTTTTTACTATGAATGAAGACATGTTATGAATGTTAGATCTTCCCACTGCTAATTCACCAGTCATTAGCCCCGTGTTCAACGCTTTCAATGTTTTGTTACTGTAAAAGGTCGTTCATCATGCGAGGCAACTTATGTTTTCGTTACATCTCACATTTTAATAACGTATGTTTCATTCTAACAACGAGAGCAACCAGATTTGTATCACGTTTGTTGCGACACGTAATAGCACCGCCGACACTCCCGTCAAACGATTAATTAGATCCTCTTTCCACAGTTGTCGAAAACAGCCTATTTAACAGAAGTTAACGGGTTTGCGATCTCCCCAGAGAACCAGTCGACATCTACGCTGGCCAAGGGTAAATGGCCAAGGGTAAATTAAATATTTATAATGGTACAGCCACAAAATGTTACAGTTACTCTTTACCTCGGAATTAATTCTTCTGAGATATATATACCTATGAATAATAAGTAGGGTTCCTGTCGGAGTGACACTAAGTGGTTTTCCCTGAAGCGGAGGATTGATAGAAAACAAAATAGGCCTACATGTAGCAAGTTAGGTCTTCAATCAAACCATGCAATTTTAATCGAACAAATGTATTTTCTTTTTGGACTTCAAAGCGACCATCTTTTGATTTCATTCTCATTTCACGGGCCTTTCTAAAAATTCTTAAGGATCAAGAGATATTGGAACACTCAACTAGTCACGTGGTCTGATTATCCTCAAATAAGGATATTCTTTTCTTCGTCCAATAAAACAATACAACCCAAGCAAATTGCGTTTCTGTTCGATATTTTATTAACTGAAACTAAAGCCGCAGGATAGGTGTGTCTATTGGCGCTTTCTGTTATCCCGAAAGGAACATAATGGCGCATTTGATGTAATAGTACAACGCCACATAGCGAGGATACAGTCCCTGTACAGCAATAAATATCGTAATTCGATAAAACAAAAACAATACTGGTTAGCGGCAATCAACTTATTAAGCTAGAGAGCAGGTGGTTGGACATACAGGTCCACATGCCAGGAAGGTCGATATAGTGCCGTTGCCTTGTTCTAGTGGTTGCACGTTTTAATTTTTTTACGCCTACTGCGTACTTTAATATTGCTACTCCCGACAGATTAAGCAAATCGAATTAATCCCTCCATCCAAAAGAAAGAAATCACCACATTGATTAGATTCTTCCTTATTCGTGAGATGTTTACTGCATGCGCGCGAATGGGATGCAGATGCACGTGTGTGTGAAAAAGTACCTGAGTGGGTCAAGCACATACGTTAAAACGTGAAGGAATAAGTGTGTACGTAGTGCGAAACTGTTGGGATTGGACGACCAAGTGTTGATGCCATTATATTTCTACTGACTTTGAATATTAATTGCGGCTATCTGTCTTACTAATACAGTCATTTCCAGACAGGAGTCATTTGCTGAGGATTTCCAGGACGTTTTAATGGCGGTCACGTGGGGACCAAGTAGACACTGTAGTTTTAGTGCGCTCTCTTGCATATGAAAAGATTTGCAGAATACAAAAGCAAACCTAGGTGGTAGTTTTGATCCTCGTTATCGTTTTGTACATGTGTATGTGTGTATGAAACTTGCAAATGACTATATTCAGACTATCGTACTTTTTTTTTGCTTTAGGACTGCATAAGAATTATTTGTCAGACAGACCTTGAGACAGTTGTTTAATATTCTAGATAACTAACAAAAGGTTTTCAAGACGACGAACTTCATTATTTGAAAGTATAAGATCATTTTTAATGTGGTGCATATTTCATTCTGATTTTAATAGTTCTACAACAAAAACGTTGCATATTGCAGTTATATCAGAGAGAGAGAGAGAGAGAGAGAGCACATATCATTATGTTAGCCATCGCTAGGACACGTCTAACACATAATTGAAACCTTCACGCAAAGCAGGCATATCTCGCTTCAAGCAAAGACTATATTTGTAGAAATCACGCCGAACAAATGGGATAGGACCCATGTACTTTTATCACCTTGACACCATCCTCTCAGAAGCTGAGCAGAAAAGGCTTGCAATCGACCAAATATTTTTGTGAAGGATTTTTGTTTTTGGAATGGAGTAAGAGCCTGTATATGCACATAGCCTACCGAAAGCATGCAATGATTAAGTTCGAACTGACAGTTTTGTGTATGCTCAATATCTTAACGCTAGTGTTGTTGGTAAGGAACTGAAAGCTCATATCTAGCACCTCTATGTAGACATGCACACTTCATGTACTTTATGTTATTTCGAATGTCATACACAAGTGATTAGGCAACTTGTGCTTGTACTAAATATATTATCATTGCATTAATCTACTATTTTTGACACATAATTTGCTTAAGTGAGGTAACATATACAAAAAATATTCAGAACTTCGCTGAAAGTAACCATACATAACTGAAAGCTGTCAAATTGTAATTGACTTTGTGCATGAGTGGGTTATTTGAACATGGCCGGACTACCCGATTTAGAGAAATTAGAGGAGAGCGCTTTGAAATCAATCAGTGATGTACAAATGTAATTAAGCTGCTTGAATTTTAAGTAGAACTGCTAAAGTCCAAATGAACAATAGGAAGTTACACTCCTAGAATTGCTAGACGAGAACATCGCTGTCCATTTCCAGGTCGTTAAATTGTGAACCTCATTCTGTTACTTCAAACTGGCTAACAATGCCAAGGTTTATAGAAGTCTTTTTTTGCTTTGTTGCTTCATATAATAATATTTAAGTCATATAACACAAAGGTGAACTTACTAATTTATTTAATGTCCAATGAACAAACGAGCTGCTTTATTACCAGTTTCAACTGGGACGAAAACCACAAATTAAGATACCCAGGTTGTTACCGCACTGGTTCACGAGGCACTGTGATTAATATTAGATCAGCCTCTCTCCTTATTTTCCCATAGCAATTAAATTTGCAACTCAATTGTTTCTTAATTATGTCGTAAACCCAAAGACACCAATGGGACGAGTTTAAGTGCATTTTGCGACATTTGGTTCAACTCTAATATGGATACACTGGCAATGCCTGTGTACTTTTAAAGGCAGGCGAATTTAAACATGTGTGATTGTGTTGTGAACAATAATGTGTTAATAAAACAACGTGGATAATTTTTTCAAAGTTTATTGCAATCTAAATTATAATAAGTTGCATAAATGAAAGCATGTGGTGCTTAGTTTCGATAAATCACGCAAGGGGCGTAAGAGAAGCATTTACTCAAGGACAAGTCAGTGGTGAGGAGAACTTAAAGGTATAGGGGCGTTGTCCAAGCTTAAAAGACAAGCACCTAACTCCCTAGCAGTATGTTCAGCAAATTTCTCTTAATTCGGCATTTCGACATCTTGACTTAGCTTTTCACTTGTAAGTCGCCCACTAAAATCCACAACTACATACAAGCTTTGATCATATAAGGTAGTCGTAGCTGTAACCTTAACAAATCGGCCCATTTTCGACCTCCGGATCAATTGAAAATAGTATCTCCACAAGAAACTTAAAGGCAGATAAAATAGTTAAAACCACCCATGCAATTCTACTTAAATAAGATACTTAAGCGTAATGTTTATGCAACTATAACTTGATAAGAAAGATTTTATCTACGACACGAGCCGACCACCCCCATACAACACTGAGATTGGGCTGCTTCAATTCCATGATTCAATTAGCCATGCTTGTTATTTTGAAGTGTCCATAGGGAGACTGAGGTAGCTAATGTTTTACTTGCCCTTGTATCCCCTGATTGTGCATTCTGGTACTATGCAAAAGTGTGGCATTGTAAAAGAAAAAACTGCTCTGAACCACGTACTGAATGGCCTTGTGCTCTGGTCAAGTAACGGTAAAAGAGTTGTCCTTTGCTGAACCGAACTAAAAAAGCATATTCTTTGAATACATTTCAAGTGATTAAATTTTTCATTTTTTAAAAGATTCGTTTTGGGAAATGATTATCTTTATCAAGAACTTTTCTCTCCAATTTAGTCTACAGGCTTTGTATTTCTTCCCCACCCCCCACCCCCAAACAAACAAAAAAGCTCCATTGTTACGGTTTTTAAATTCAACAACAACACAGAATACGTAAATATTAAAGGCGTTTTATTGCTATTTCAATATCAAGACCTACAGGGTTTCAAGTTATTTAGCTCTATACCATTATAAAAACACACTGGGCAAAACTTTAATGTACTGTTTACAAACAACTACTGTAACTGTACTGTAGCTTATAATTAAAATGTTATAGATAACATAAAATGGCTAGCTATTCCAAAGGCATTAAATGACACATATAAAGTATATGAAAAGACCCTTCCAAATATTGATGCCGTTATGGTCTTATCGTTCCCAATGAGATCTCCTTCCTCCATTCTAGACTCTTTTGAATAACCAATTAATGAGGTAGTCCATTTGCCTGTGTATACGGCATATTATGATATATTGTTTCTTAGTGATGATATATTGTTTCTCAGGAAAAGATTACGATGTGCATGGTTCGACCCAAATGTCAAATGGCGTTTCCCAGAAAAATATATAAAATCAGATCATAGTTCAATTAGGACGCATTCAAAACTCTTGTAACTTAAAACAGTAATAGCCAATGAAATTCATCCGAGATAACCTAAACGAGGCTTTCGGTACTGGGTGACCTCATACGAGGCTTTAAAATGTGCAAATATCCGCGTGACTCTGCAAAGCCGGAATGTCGACCGTCTTAAAAAATAAAAAAATAGGTGCAGGTGACACATAAAACATGTTGAATTTGTGAAGATAAATTGTAATTCGACAGAACTTCAGAGAAAACAGCCCTAAAAATATCTTTTGATAATTCTGTCAGCTTTTGTTTCTTGGCGCACAGCACAAGCTAGTCTGCCATTATTTCTCAAGCCACTCCTCTCCAAATTCCGAGAAATTTCGCTTGATTTTACGCTTAGTCGCGATACTTTGAGTGTCTCGTTTGATTTCCATTTGACGTCACCAGACGAACAGTTCAAATAGGAACCCCTATAGCGCTTAAGAATTAAAACCCCCAACGGACAATCAAGCCATCATGTGTGGTCAGATAAATTATATCTAGTTAGAGATAGACGCGCCTTTTTAACAACGCGGTTAATCTTGGAAGTCAAACTTCTCTCTTTATATAAGAAAATACCACATTATAATTATCAATATATAGACTGTTTTTTTTTTCTAAGAGTTAAAAATACAGAAAAAAAGAAGATTGTTCAGGCAAGTTATTCTCAGTCATGAATGCACAAAAGATTCATTCACACCTCGGTCATGCTAGGTTAACTTGAGATATTGTAGGTAGAACATACATAACAGACCTACCCAATCTTATCATTTGCAAGGGCCAAACAAGGAAATGGTAATTCAGAGATCTTTTGACATTTTGAACTGTCCTGACAAAAAGGGGTTATCCGATGGTTATAGTTTTTCATCTAAAACATTTCCTGGTGCAGTATGTTTTATCAGAGTTGAAACAATGCTTGGACACCGTGTACTGCATTGAAAGCATAGCTGGTGCCCTTTAACTATAATTCACAAGGGAAGCATTGACTGGCAGTGCCCCCAATAACTTCCCCGAAGCTAAATATATGGAAGGCGCTATCTCAAAAATTGTCAGTCGGGTATGGCTGTACAACTTAAGTCGGAATAATTTGAGTGACAGACAGACAGGCTGGCTAATTAGACAGGTATTTTAGTGTGTATCAGACTTTCATTCCCTTGACCTTCGACCTCTTACACATAATGATAATGGGTCCAATCTTTGACTTACCAAATTGTCTTTAGATCTAAATTCTGTCCTTGGACATAATGAATTATGTCGAAGTTCTGTCTTAAGTATGGCTTTCCCTGATCGAACCATTAGAAGCGCTCCAAGCGGTTATTGTCGAAGTTAAATTATATAAAAAACTTTCATTATTAAAAGAAAATTTTAAACTCCATTTACCTCATGAATGTGAATAGTTTTTCACTCTCGTGTCTATAGGTTTTTGCCTCACTGTTTGAAGCGAAGGAATAAAACAAGACAAATAAACCCTATAGCATAAACAATGTCAAGTAAATTCAACTACTTTAAAAACAACAACACGTGTTCGAACAGTATGCTGATAAAGCGGAAAATACAATTATCGATTACGATGCCACAGCAACGAAAATACAAAAGACAAGATGAATTTGTCCTTCTCCTTACAAACAGAGAAACTTGGTGTAAAGCGGTGCAGATGTAGGCCTGAACATTATGTTTCGTTTGTTTAAAATTTTCAATGCTACCATTCTTTAAAAGATCCTCTATAAGGCTTTGTTGTAATTTTCACCTTCCGGTGTTAACATGTGGGGTTAAGTCTGTGAATTATTCCATCGGTAACCTGCAGCGTTTTTCAGTAGCGTGACGGAGCATTTATCGAGTTCAGCCACAGCTAATATTTGTACAGTGCTAATAAGCGCTTTTTTGTCGATATTTCCTGAAGCAAGTAGTGATAAGTTACCTCAGCTTTGGACATTCCTTCATCTGGGCTTAAATTCCCACATAAAATAATAATGACGATAACATAATCGAAGGATTCTTTATTGCCACTCCTAGAAATAGTTCTAATAAACAGTCGAATACCATTAAGTCTGCCCTTCGAGGCAAAATCCCACTTTAACGATGTGTATTTTTACAAATCGTAAGTATTACAAAAAACTGTATAACGGATCATTCACATATTCACAACCCATAAAAAATGCCAACACACATCATCTCAATGAGTCTTACTCCAACACAATATTCTGTTGATGCACCGCTTATACCTCGTCCTTCTGAAATAGAACCTCCCCCCCCCTCCCCACGAAAAACTGAAATTTAAACCTCAAAATATCAACAATAACGCAATATGAACCCTTTCAAACAACATAAAAAAGTTTTGATTGTATTTGAATATTTACTCTGTTGTTTTTTCCTATAGAAAGTCCTTATACTGTATTACTACCGTCCTTGAATTTGAGTTTAGTCTCGAAGTTCAGTGAAGAGCAAAATGCTAAAAGTGCTGATGCAAGGTTAACCAAACCATTCACCGAGTGCGTTATATTGTATTATAGGTGTGGCATCAAATGATGTCCATTATTATATCATCTTTGTATAATAAAGAACCCAGCTGAGCGCAATGACCTATGTGAAAGTGCAAGGATCGCACAATGGCCGAAGTTTCTTGTGTGAGGAGGAATTCTGTGCATTACTGATAAGGGTAGTCAAATAGATGTTTTGCGGCTGGAGGAAATTTCCAACGTAATAAGAATTCTAGCGGGTTGCTCATAACCCCAAAATCCCGTCCCTGTTGGTGAAAGTCCAGTTCTAACCCCATACCCATTCAGCTGTATATGATTCTTTTGTGAACCACTGAACCAAGAATCTGTGCACATATGAGATAAAGCATCTCTGAAGCTACAGCGCGTCCCACTCTTTTCTTCAAGAAAGAATTTAAACTTCGACTGTGAATAGTCTCGTGTAGGCAGCAGACTCATTGCTTTATTAAATCATGCAAGCTTTAGTTTCATATAGGCATGTACTACTTTATATTACTTGTCTTCCGATTCTTTTTTCATTATTTCAAACGATATGCTGATTTTAACCCATGTGGTGGTTTCGCAGGGCATCACTTCAAAATGTATATTTAACTATTTATATGAAGTCTTTATCATTTTAACCCAACTCTATGATCCCACAGTATTCGTGACAGGCAACAGCGTGACAGTTCCTGTGCAAAAGGTTCTTTGCTTTTTGCCAGTAATTCTACAATGTCTATATTATATTCTATTCAAAAAGGGCGAAAACACAGAAAACAGATCGCCAACGCTGAACTTTCCTACACTAAACTCCAGCACAGTAAAGGCATTCAAAGAGTGATCGATTTAGTCCGTATCAAAATATCAAACTACGGCAATCGTGTGTCACAGGGCGACATGAGACAGGAAACGGGTAACGGCTGGCGGTACAAGGAACAATGGCGCTACAAAGGAAATCGTTAGCGATTTTGTTGGATACAATGAATAGGCAATCGACTTTGATTACCGGCCAATTTCTCCTTGTTTCAATAGAAAAATCATAGTTAGGGGAACTAATAATGAAATTATCGGCCTGCAAGTATAAAAGAGAATATTGACCGTATTATTGATTGTTACTCGATTACACGTCAAAACGACTGACCCGTTTAACCCGTGTTGAGAAAGGGTCATTGTTGTGATCCCAATTATGAAAAAGTTTAACAATATGAGGGCAGCGTTAATGATCTGTAATGTAATAACCTATCTAATGATACATTTCAAGAGGTTTCAAAACGTTTTTACCATAATACCTAGGGCGGAGGTATGATGGACTATTTCTTTTTTTTTCGGCCCGTGCCGACTGCGCTTACACTTTGAACCAGCACTGGTAGCGTGTACCTTAAGACGCTGAGACGCGTGAAGGGCGTTCAAGTCCCACGAACTTGGAGGCTATCGGCGTCATAGTTGGCGTTAATTCAGCTATTTATCTTCAGCAACTCAATTAGATAAACACAATTTCGGGAACTTGCTAATCCAATTGAATAAGATGAGCCCTAAACTTGCTAATCGATTGTTTGAGCCGCTGGTTGAAAGTTGATTTCGCAAGAGATTTTGTTTTGTAAAAGCTAGATTTGCGTTAATAACGTGAGTCTGATGATGTTGTAAGAAGTAAGCTTTGTTCATTAGTTATACCAGTTAACTACCATGCTAAACGTAATATTTTGTGTATAATCATGAATTTCTTCGTCCAAAATCGATGTTCGATTCAAATCACTCTATAAATAAAGATGTTAAAGAATAGTTAAAAGCCGTTTTGAAAATAAAAAAATATTATCTTAATGATGTCATAGATTATAAAAGAATTGTTGTTATAAAAACCTTATTATCTAATCTTCTTGTATATAAATGTAGTACAAACCCCGACAATTTAAGAAAAAGGTCAATTTAAGCTGATAAGATTCTCAAGATTTTTTGTATCAAATGCACATTGTATTCTGTACATGTTCGAAATAGCATAAAAATTAATTGTTCAGGTTGAGTAATGTTAATTTCAAGGAACAGCAATACTATACACATATATTAAATGGATAAACTCTCTGATAAAGTAAAAATTGCCTTTTAAACTACCTTAAACGGCATACTGGTTTTAGTTCAGCAGAAAGTTTTGACAAACACTCTCAGTATATTGAATGTCACTGGCGTATGAATGACATCAAGAAATGAGTGCCCAATCCCTATGCCCCCATTTTCACAGCAGCTGTAAAAATGAATTTTGCAGAATTTGACACTTTTTCTGTCGACCGAAGATCATTTTGTTATCCTCTTCGTGGGAAAGGCCCGGGTCTGAATCCAGCATTTCGTTTGAGTAAAAAGGGAGAAGGTGCATCTCACCAGTGTTACAGGAATGGTAGTCCTACGAACGAAAGTCTGAGGTCCCATATGATTAGTACAGGTTAAGGTTAGTCAAAGTATTGGGGCTAGTTAATAAGTATATGGGACGAATGACGCCTGTACAAAGTAATGGGGAGCGGACTACGGTTCTTAGCGGAATATGGTACCTGTCACACCGGCAATGTAAAGACTTTCTACAATAACCTAATTATGTGGCTTTCCGATATGTTGATAACGAAGCAAACGTTATGTCACAATATTTTCAAACAGTCAAAATATTCATTTTTTGCTTTGATTAATCCATGGAGAATTTGAAATAACTCAATACAAATTTATACTTATTCCTCAATTTTTTGGAGAAGTACATTGTGTGAATCAACTGGGACGCACCCCACCCTCTTGAGGAGTAAGTTAAAGAGGCCAGCCTCTCATGGGGCCCTCGACACATCTTAACTTCTCTCATCTGCAATTGACGCTGGTCCCTTGCTTCACCGAGATAAATTGGCCGATATTCGGGTCGATACTGTTTTCTTTCTATCGAGCGGTGCAGTCTAATGAGACAGCATATAGCTCAAAATCTATTACTTTATACGCTGTTTGGATGTAATTGGGAATCTGGCAGCTGAGACCATCTAGTTTACTTAGCATCCGATTGTCTATTACTTTGAAAATTACTGTGCCTTAATCTGATTTGTATGTATAATCTATTTCGAGTGCTGTCAAGTTCTTTGACGCTCCCCACTAAACTGTCGGTTTTTGTGCACGACTTTGACGGATTTGGGTGACTATTATTACGACTTTACACTAATACCGCTGAGCACATTAATAGGCAGTTCAAGCCCGAGTTCTTATCAAGCTATCACTTCAATTATTACCACTGTATATGTCTTCTTGTAGCAATAAACCCGAGCTGCTATCTATATACTGTATTCATTTATTCAAGTGTGGAAATTTCAAGTTTGAAAAACCACTTGAAAAACACACATTCCCAGATCTTAGCCTTTCTCCCTTCTGAACAAAAAATTCATTGCGTAGATGTTTTGACAAAACAATAAATTCCTGGGAAACTAAGACCTGGCAAAGACAAAGAACGTATATATTACTTTCGTGAGTAGGTTGTTAAATGCGTGCCTTAATTAATCTTATTTCCTAGTTTTATCGAACATTCCAACGTGCGAATCATTCTTCTACGTCACAGTTTGGGATAATTTCTTGAGTTATTGGACCCTAGTGCCTGCAAATCCCGTTACTTTGGGTTACAGTGGTTGAAGAATGATACATCAACCCCCAGATAGAAGTAACTGACTAACAGTCTGCTCACGCTATAAAACAGTTTCCATTTATAAATCCCAGATATTAATTAAAGAGTTTCTTGATACTCATATACCATTGCCTTATTGGTCCCCTGAGACACTGCTGCGACTCTAGCTGTTAATTTATAAAACTGTGTGGGTCTCTAATTGCCTGTCGTGTTTCCAGGATAACAGAGTCTGGAAAGAAACTTTTGATTGATAATTTGATGTGATTTTGCTGATAGAAGTTCGTTTTAGATATCCGCAGCCCAAATGTTTTTGGGACGACTTTGCAAACTGAAGATATACTTATGGCTGGAAACGTTGGGGATGTGAGCAAACGCTGAATCGAATTGGCACAGAATCAATAAAATTCGAACAAACTTTGACGAATTGAGGACTGAATTACATTGGATGTTATTCTCCTTCTTTAAGGAAACCAACAGCTTACTGACAGGAATGAGGAGTCGACAGCGACCACTACAACCGCGCATGCGCAAGCAAAAAATATCAGGTGACCATTAGCAGAACTTGACTCCAAGGCAGAGAAGGCGTCGGCCCAGCTGTCAAATTACCAATATTTCCTACAAGGATTGTTTGGATACGGCTTAAGAAAAGTAAGGAAAATAAAACACATCGATTTAAAAATCCTGAATTATTAATCATTTGAGAGCGAAAGTTGTCAATACGAACCTTTCTGGACTCATGTTGGTTTGGAAGCAATACATCACCCTGACTTAAACAGGAAACGGGAGTCAGAAAAAGGCCAATTTGGAGAAGTTGATTTTTATTCTAAAGCTTTTAACTTTAAGATAACAAGTAAGGGGGAAACGAAGAACCAACAGTGAAGGTGAGATTGGGTATTTTTCACATTCAAAAATTGTCAGAAAAGTTAACCTGAAAACAAAACAGCATTTTTATAATGTAGCATCATTTTAAAATAACATTTTGATTATATACAGGGATATTTTATATTGCCAAACATTTTGACGAACTTTTTACATTTATTTTTAGGTTTGAAAACAATATTAACAGAAAAACCGTAACTAACCACATCATCAAAATGCCTGTTGTACCCATTCTCAACGTGGAAGTGTCGGAGCTGTTCAGGAGGATCAAGACTAAAATTGAAGACCCAGTCAGCCAGCGAAGGATAATCTTAGTCATTGTGTGTATAGTTCTCTTGCTGGACAATATGTTATATATGGTCATAGTCCCCATCATTCCGGACTACCTTCGCAGTATCAACGCATGGGGCCCTCCCGCGATACTGGGGGGAACACCGGCCCCGACAATGGCACCACAAGTAAACTGTACCCCGCTTAACGCTACACAGTCACCTGTAGACTTTACAATAGACTATACTGTAGATTATAATTCTACTGATAACTTTACAGAAACAACCAGCGTGTCTATGTTAAACAATTCCGACACAACAACCATGTTGCCGCCGTGCAATGCCACAGCCAACGCCACCACACATAAGCGCAAACTGCTGGCAGTGCTTGACTATAGCGCGGAAGACATCTCCGTTGGCGTACTTTTCGCCATCAAGGCCATCATTCAGCTTATGATAAACCCATTTTCCGGAGCTTTGATAGACAGAATCGGGTATGACATACCTATGATGATAGGACTTGGTGTCATTTTTTGTTCCACGTCACTGTTTGCTTTTGGAGAATCCTATGCCGTGTTGTTCATGGCACGGGGATTGCAAGGGGTAGGATCCGCCTTTGCCGACACCTCAGGCCTGGCCATGATTGCCGATCGGTACCACGAGGAAGGGGAGCGAAGCCAGGCCCTTGGTATCGCTCTAGCCTTCATTTCATTCGGTTGTCTGGTTGCCCCGCCGTTCGGCGGAGGGCTGTACCAGTTCCTGGGTAAAAGGGTACCCTTCCTCACTCTTGCCACAGTAGCCCTGTTGGACGGCGCCCTTTTGCTCTTCGTAATGGGACCTATCCGTCGGGAGCGTAAAGCCAAGAAGGCGGCGCAGAATTTGCCAAAAGGTACTCCAATATGGCGTCTTCTGATGGACCCTTTCATCGCCATTGCCGCTGGCGCTCTGGCCATGTCAAACGTCTCTCTGGCCTTCTTGGAACCGACCATTGCTATTTGGATGAAGGACACTATGAACGCCACAGAATGGGAGATGGGTTTCATTTGGCTACCGGCATTTATTCCACACGTGACAGGTGTATATTTGACAGTTAAACTTGCCAAGAACTACCCTAAATATCAGTGGCTAATGGCTGCCGTTGGTTTGGCTATGGAAGGGTTGAGTTGTTTGGCCATTCCGTTTTGCAAAACGTATGGTATACTCATTGTCCCCATTTGTCTCATTTGTTTTGGTATAGCTTTAGTAGACACGGCTTTGTTGCCAACACTAGGTTACCTTGTAGATGTACGCCATGTTTCTGTGTACGGCAGCGTTTACGCAATCGCTGACATATCTTATTCATTTGCATATGCTTTTGGTCCCATAGTAGCCGGGCAGATTGTTCAAAGTATAGGTTTCACGTCCCTGAACATCGGTATTTGTCTTAGTAACGTGCTTTATGCACCGCTTTTGATAATTCTGAAAGTAATATACAAATACAAACCTTTTGAGAATGAAGCCGGTGTTTTAATAGACGGTGCTCCCAATATGGACTACAAGACATATATGGTGAACAATACAGACGGGACGAGGCTAGTGGATAACGAAAAGAAAAATCATCTGGAGTATACCCAAGGTACTAGGTCATATGAGAGCATCAACGGCACCTCCAACCCATTCAACACGGGAAAACCAAGCAACATAAACCCGTTTATAGATTCGGAAAAGTTGGACACAAATGAACCATGGATGCCCACTAAAATGGCCAAGAATGACCCTTGGGCAGCACCCCCTCTTTATCAAGAAATGAAGGCAGAACCTAAACAAGTAGAAGCGGTTAATCCGTTTTATAACCCTGAAAAGATTTTGTTCGGTGATAGCACGGAAGCCAATGGTGATTCTAGTTCGCATGTGCGTGCGCGTGGAACGTCGCGCGTTGAGCATGACTCTTCAGACTCTGATTGGTGATGCGGTGACAAACAGCATTTCAAAATAATTAAGATGCAGTAGCTGCTTTTAATTTAAACACTCATCAGCAAGTGAAATTAAGTCAATCACAAGTTATTTTCATCACTGTAATTATAACTGGCACTTGTTAGGAAGGCATTATTGTAATTAAACTGCCAGACCTTCTAGTATATAGGGTGCATTCAAATAAAGCAAATCACATTATTTCCCATGTTCTGTTTTAGTTTGTTTTTTGTGTGTTCATTATCAAGAACCAGTGACCGCTTTTCAAGTGATGCTTCTCGTGCGTAGATTTGACATTCGGTTTTCTTTTAGCCTTTTGACTTTTGATTTCCTTTTGAATATAAATGCTACCGTTTCAAGTATCTCCCAAAAATGAATTATATTGTGCAACTATCAAAAACGTTCAGTCTACCCAACGTAAACATGATCCTTAAATCTTTCGTCGTCAATTGATATTTTTTCTCTTTCGCCCACTTTTGCAGACTTATACATAATAGCCTCTTCAAATATATGGTTCCATCTCAATTCATTAAGAAAACTGAATTAGGGATAGAATGTTGTTAGGATGAGTGATGTGAAATTAAGTTAAGGATGAAGTATATTATTTCCAGCAAATCAAATAACATTTAATTAAGTGAAATAATGCCTGGCTGAAGTATTGATATTTCAACTGGAAGTCAGCCTGCAAAATCTCAAGTTTATGAGAGGAAGAATGAGAGATGAACTGTAGACGCTTTAGTGACGGGACCTCAAAGTACACAGTTGAAGTTATTTTCGCTGAGAAGTCACACTGAAGATAACGATTTCTGTAAATATGGAGCTAAGTTAAACAAAATTCATTTAATGTTGTTTTATTGCCCGTATTGCTCCGTGGAACTGAAGTCAAATTTATCAGACTAAAAAGTGGGGCGTCTTTTTCGCCTTATTTGACGCAGGTTGAATATATATCAGATTACATTTCGTTGAGCGAGAGAGTGAGAGAGAGAGAGAGAGAGAGAGAGAGATGAGGTTGTTCATATCATACCATATACCACATACGGTGCAGTGTGCTTCAACAGAGATCTCATATATCTCTCTCTAGAAATTAAAGAAAATTTAACATATAAATTTATTTTCGAAACCAGGTTCAGAAGTGCAATAAGCATTACTCCCTAAATGCCGACTGGTTTGTTTGTAAAACATTGATTAAGCATTCCTTGGCAATTGAAATCGATATAGTTTTAAATTGTGTGTCAAGCGTGAACCGCCGGGCCCCCGGGGATTCCTCTAGTAATCAACAAAAACGTCGTGCTGGGATCCAAAAGTAGAAAGCATTAATACAGATCGGACATGCTCTGCTAGCACGGAACACGTCGATGTAAGAAGATCCTGCATTATAAGTGTACGAAAGTAATGTATAGACCGCGGTTAATATCTATAGTTTTACCTTTCGGTAGGTGTATTTTTAAGAAATAAAAAGAAATGAAACCTATTTCAAATGATTTTTCTGTTTTTCTTGTCTTCATTTAGACGACTATATCCCAATGGCGTCAGGATGTATACATATCTGATAGAGAGTTGAACTAATAACGTGTCTGTCTGATGGAGAAAACACAAAAAGGGTTCAAAGCATGGTTTGCCTTTAGCACTGATATGCACCGATAATGTTTTGCGCTAACAAATAAAAAAGATACAACAGGGTAATCAAAGACTGGCAAATGCCAATTTCTTTGGGGTCAACATTAAAAATATGTATATATTTGATATATAACGCGGCCTTTTTGTTCCCCCACTGGATTAAAATGCTCACTTTTTATTTCATAAAATGTTTCGAATGTGTTCTTCTGACCCATGGATGTTAGGCAAGGAAGTAGCACGCACAGGGTGGTGACAGGGGATTCCATCCGTTTTGGAATCTCTTCATTAGTTGGTAATAAGAGGAAGTGCTGCATGAGTGAATTACTTGAGAGGCAGAGCAGAACACGAAAATTGATTTCGGAGGTTGATTGCCAGAAACTTTAAGTCCCGTACCAAGGAGAGGATGTCGTATTTCTCTCTATTTAGACGACTTTTTAGTATTAAACAAAGTGCGAGCAGAGGCGGTCGTTTATCAGGATGATGTGATGTAAAACAGAAACTAACTACAATAAAGAAACCCGTCAATCCCTTATGCCTTGTGACCTGTTCGTTAAGATCAAATTTAACATAAATCATAGTTAACAATATTGCCCTTGAACCGATACGTTTATTCAAATATAACTGACTTTCAATCACTTGCATCACTGGCATTTTCCCTGCTGTATTTCGGGCCCCTTGGCTCACAAGCACCTTCGTGGACGTTGGAATCAAATAATACGACAAAAACGAGAGGAAAACTGGGTATTTCAAGAGGATTGAACTATTTGCCAGACCTGATATAATTCAATTATCAACCAAAGGTTTAATTTGCAGGCTAGGTATTTACTAAAGTAAAAAAGTAAGAAGGATAACCTGATCAATACACTGTGTAATTCTTTATTTGTGGATTTTAACTTTAGTGTTCATGGAAATAGCAGGACTATTTTTTTTTTTTTTTTTTTTTTTGCACTCTGATAAAAACTAATTTCGGAAGGATTTGCAAAGTTTTATATCAATATTCCTAGAGGGGCAATAATACGAAGGGGGAAATGTTCACGCCTGGAGTTGAAATCGACAAATATACCTAAAATATACTGAAATTGATCTTGGAAGGTGTTTTGTTGACACGGATTGATTAAAGACTAAGCTCCAGCCCAATCCTCAACGGCGACATTATTGGCATTACATCGTTTCCTCTACGGAACACATTAATAAGTTGTCGACTTAATGTTCAAGACTTAATGAAAGGGATGTTGATTCCAGTGAAGTGCATTTATGAACTAAAGTCAAATCTATTAAGCCGCTGAGATATTAAGCTTGTTGTTCTTCTCGATGTTAATGCCTGTGGAAGTGAGAAGAGAATGTAAACATGTCTTCCCCTTATTGAAATGCTTTAGGAGTAAGAAAAAACCATATTTAAATTTGATCACACAATATGAAAATAGCCTGTTTTGTATAGTATTATTTTATAAATCATAATGGTACATACGTGTATAAGAATTTATCCTAAATGTCTCGATCTAGTAATGAGGTTTAATTGAAGTTCTGGGAAAGTTTATTGATGGTAATCGTGTTAGATTTCTCCAGCTCTTAGAACAATATCAATTTGGAATTTAAGAAATACTGAGATCGTTGACATTTTAGCATCACACACAATAGTAAAATTACAAAAATAGCAATACGTGGTTTCCTTTTTATGTCCTTTTTTCATCCACTACTGATTCACAGGATGCTTGGAGGTGACCAACGTGAGAAATGCCATTTAACAGTATTAAATCATTTATGTGCCTGAGTTATAAAGAACAATACAGCATTTAGAATGTATCTTCTCTGAACTTCACCCCTCCAGGAAAACATGGCCTTCATTGTGTATCACAATGCTCGCTTTAATATTAATGGAAATATCCATCGCTTTTTGTTGACAAAATAAAAGACACGCGATAAGATACAATTATTTAAACCAGTTCAATCGAATTTGTTGAATGCACTTACGGCAGGATATCGGAAGATAAAGCAGACAATTATCAAATAGGGGAAATAGTTTGTTAATTATTCAGAAAAGAACAGCTGCACCTGATACAGTTTGTGTGCACACATAACATAGTTGCCGAGTGGAACAGATTAATTACTGTTCACAGAATGGTTTAACACCTTTACATCAAAGTTATTCTAGATCAAAATGAAAATACATGAAAGCGAAACTTGTGATATACAACAGTAAAACACATTGTTATGGGGAGTTTGGAGCATCCACCCCTGGTACTGTCTGCAAGTGAAATCATGGACAAATATTGACCGCCCTTTGGAACATTTACGACACTATTGATCTGCTGCGAAACTATCAGATGGTAAACAAAACCCAATCGACAAACTTGCTGCGACTTTTCTTCATGCGTTCTTTCCTCACTACCAATTCTATTATGAACCAGTCATGCCAGCATCGAAAGTCGATAGAATCAAATTATTTCAAAATCCATTTCTCCGGCAATGTTGTCATTGCATAGCTGCGTTCAAAAAGTGTAGAGCCAATAGGAGCGTGATGACTGGATGCCAAAGTCGTGAGGTTAAGAGACATAGTAAGATACTTACTTAATTAACTTGATCTGAAACTCACGCATTTTTAACTTGAGTTAAGCGACCACGTCTCATTTTCAGCCAAATTTTACAAATCAAACAACAACATGCATGAGGCAATCGTTATCAAGCGTGTGGCCATTCAAAGGAACTGCTAAAGAAAACCTTTACTAAAATCTAAATTTTTGCACCATCAGCCAAGAAGATAGAGGATCACAGAAGCCTTTCCTTTCGTGAGATCTGAGACGGTAATCCTTGGCCGATGCTGTCGACGATATTTGCCCGCTTCTGTAAGACCGACGACGGTTGAAGTCCTGCACTGCTTACTACCGGACGTGGCACCGCACACGCACCATGCCCCATCCCGTGAAGGATTATGTCACCAGGGTGGCCTCCTTTGACGAGGAAAATTTTCCAGAATGGGACCTAGCGGTAAGTTTGAAATGCCCTTACATTTATTCTGTTATTTAAAATTTTTATGATCTTTGCAAATAACTTGAGGTGGAAGGGGAGGGCCGTTTTTTTTTAAATCTTTGACCGACTTTTCAGCTGTTCATTTTTCCACAAAAAGGTGCATTGAAATTCAGAAAGTTGCCATGGGGAAGGAAAAATAGTTTGAACAATCGAACTTTGATGAAAAACGGTCGTTTATGAGGACAGCTGCTTTATCATACATTAAACGTTTCATACAAGTTGACCACACCCTTCTTACATACGCGTGAGACTCATCATTATATCTAATGATATCAAGCTGTTAAAATTGAAGATATACAGATCAGAGGAATATACACTGACGAGTTTCATGAAGCAATCTTTTAACCTGCTCACTTACCCCACCATATAAACTGGTGGAAGGGCACCAGTTTCCGTGTATTTTCAAGGTACAAATACATGTACAAACAGCAGCTTTGCATCAATAGCACTTACGTTTTAGATGTTTTCTGCGCACTATTTACCCCGTTCGATACGGCAAGCGGCTTGGTCTTTTTCAGTTCTATTCATGTCGCTAGAGTTGCTATTGTTTTTATTTGAAGTGCTGCAAAGAAGGTCTAAGTAGCCATGTTAGAGTTTATCAGTCGATTCAGTATTTCAGAGCATTGGAGGTAGTTCTATTCGTGTTTTCACAAATAAAATTCTGCGTTTTGTCTTAAATGGAGCTTTTGAAACCTTTTTCCTCTTTTAAAGATTACAAAAAATATATAATCAGCTTGTTTGCCAGAGGGTTTATCTGATGGTCAGCGTTTAGTCTAAATATTTATATTCTAGTTATCTGTAATTTCCCAAACTGAAACCGCAAAGACAAAAGGCCCGTTGGGTTTAATTTTCCAGATTGTCATTTTATAGAATGATAACTTTTTAATAACCTGCGGTGTATCTTTTTTTTCTGTGGGAAAACGGGCGTAATAAATTGCAACTTGCCGGTAGGTTTCTTTTCTATTCGAGCAGCTCCAACATTTTATTAATTTTTTGTAACTTGTGTCAATCATTTCATGTAGTTATGAGGGTAATTTTTAGAAAAGAAATAATCCAAGTTAGAGGTAATCCCTCTCCAATATTTATTCTGTCATTCAATACTGTGAATAATTATTGCAACTGGTATGAATAACTCAGAACAAATCAGTTAATGTTTATATACTTTACGCAATGTAGGAGTAGTTTTGATTGCCGAACGGCAGTCGCGCTGCGGCTTAGTTCCAATTATGGCTGTTTGCATGTGAAATAGGGGGTGTGCTCTCCTCAATAAAATTCACGGTAAAATAATACCAAGGGGACCAACACTGCTCTAATGAAAGTTAATCTTTATTCAAAATGATAGAAATGTATCCATAAACTCCTTTATCAAATTATACCCGATTTGATTAAACTTCATGCCAGGTTGCTTGAGCATTGTTTTCGTGAGAAAATAATATTTCAATTCTTAAAAATATGCACGTTATCTATTTTCCACTTTGTGATATTATAAAGCAAATTGTAGATGGTTTGCAAGAAAAAAGTAAAAAAAAGTGTTGTTAGACATCGTGAAGAGTCAATTCTGGCAAACAAAACACTCGGGCAGAAATCAAAGCTTGTCTCTCGCTAATTTAAGAAATGCAATCATAACAAATGAACTTATTTCGTGCAGTTTATTGATCGCCTCACTGATGGGACGAATGTAAATGTGCATCTGAGAGTCCCACACGTCCAATCAACATCCGATATAGATATAAACGGTGGATTTTTTTCTCGTCTGGTAGAATAGCTGGTAACTTTAAAATTCGTTGACCCAAGATGCGAGTTTGTTTTGCACTCTCAGCAAAAAGTCGTTCCTGATTTGTGTATCGAAAATGTACCTTCTTTAAAAGGGACAGACACTCAGACGGTCAAATAGGGTTCATTCAATAAAAACAATTGATTTTCCATTATGATCAAAAACATTTATATACTCATGATTTATTTACATTCGTTTTGGTTTATAGCTGAATTTTCAGGTCGAATAAATGTTCAACATTTTTCCAATGCACATTCATGAGACTACAAAATAAATGTGACTGGAAATAAGCAATCAATTCATTATGCATTCCCTTTTACTACGATTATATTTTATTAAATTTGAG
Source organism: Lingula anatina (assembly GCF_001039355.2). The sequence continues at coordinate 262,305 of NW_019774070.1, forward strand.
GCGAATACTTTGAACGCTTTTTAATTTAATCTTATCAATCCATTTTTTATATCTTCCTTTTACCTGACGGTGTGTTAATACAGTGGTTAACTATAGAAAAATCAACGACGCGAAGATTTGACTTTTTTCTTATTTGATTTCCTCAACACGAAATGCAAATCTGATGCTTGGAATAAGTTTCGCCGTACCGCAGTGTCCGATATCACGGCTCAATACTTAAAAATATGTAAACTAAATATTTAATTCACTAAATATGTAAACTAAATATTTAATTCATCGTAATTATATTATTATAATATTATACTTTTATAATAGTCAATTATCTTTCTTGTCGCGTTATTTTGTGTTCTAATGTTTTATGTATATTGCACCAATGAAATTACCTTTTCATTTATGTCCACAGCATTTCTATGTTTGATGGCGTGAGTTTTTCCCCTATATACCCTTACACTTGATCTGTATTTAAACAATATTCATCAGTTCTGAAAGTTTAAAGATAAATTAACAGGTAAACCAGTTTTCCGTTTACTGTGTTATCAAAGACTGCCTATAGTATGATATATGCTGAAAAAAAGCATAACTTTTTTTTCATTGCCCATGATTCCCTTGCATGTTCTAGAGAGAATAAACCACGAAGTACCTTTTGGTATCACGCCTCATATCTATTTTTACTTTTAATTCAAGACCCCGCTTCCAAAGCTGCCTGTCCCGGATCTCCGTCGCACTATGGATAGATACTGTAAGGTCCTAAAGCCCATTATACCCGAGGACCAGTACAAGAGGGTAGAGGAGCTAGTAACGGACTTCTGCAAGGACGGGGGTGAGGGCGAGTATCTGCAGACGAAATTGAAGGAACTTTCAAAGGAACAAAATAACTGGGTACGTGATATTTTGTTCACTTTAGTGATTTTGAGGCACCGCGTCATACTGTAGATAATTTACAAATGGCCAAAAAAAAAGGCCTTCCGTACATCGATTCTTTCAGAACAGTGAACTGAACGAAATTTCAAACATTCAAATTAATCACCGTTATTGATTTTGGTCTTTGAGCAAAACTGCCTAAAATAAACTTCAAAGCGGTAACATTGCTTGATAATACATTTAGTTAAATGATTTGGATTTAAGAAATTTGAAATTGTCATTTATCCGGATAACTGTTGCATGTCTTTTGATAAAGTTGCATTTCGCGTCATGAAAAGGTAACTTATGGAGAATTTATAACTAGCAGAGAAACTATCTGTTACTTTGCCTCTTTGTTTTCTTTCTCTTTTCTCATTTGAGATAAATAAAAGCAAACATAAATATCCTCGACTTTTCGGCCCTTTATTCGAAATGACATTTTAAAAAAGGCCGAGGGAGTTTGTTTGATTCCGGTTACACATTAAGTACATGAAACAAGCATGAAGCAATTTGATCAATCGCCCAAGGGGCTCCGACACTATTACCAGCGTCCCTGGAGATTCTTAAATCTTGTGTTATGAACTGGATAAAAACATGATATATTTTCCAAGGAATAAAAAACGAAAAACAATTACAGACCAGTTGCAGTGAGGGAGATTACAATAATATAATCATGTTAAACTAAGCAGTCGCTCCACATGTATCCTGCAATTTTGCACTAAAAGGATTAAACTGCGCAGTATTTTGTTCCACGAAATTCTTACGTTCTGTTCACTGAAAAAAAAAACAATATACAATATCTCCCTTTAATTTCATCGGTAGTATTTGTTATATATTTTCCTTTAATTTCATTTGTAGTGGGATTTAATCCACTTTTTATATGATTGAAGATGATTTACACAAAGAAAAATAGAAAAACTGGTACGTATATTTCCTTCATTTTATTCCTTTTTATACTCTCCGTAGGCTTATAACTGGTGGTTGGACGATATGTATATGAAAGCCAGGCTCCCTCTACCGGTCAACTCCAACCCAGGAATGGTGTTCCCTCGGGTACATTTCCAAGATCAGAAAGAACACTTTAGGTAAAGTAGAAAATATGTCGCTGTTGTGTAATGATCGTATTTTGCGGGAGTTGGAGTAAGTACGTTAGAATCTTAATTAAAACCACTGTTTTCAAGTGCAAGTTAGCAATGAAATATGATTATGTGTCTTTTATAGTTTTTATTTTTGGAAAGAAGATAACTCGGTAACACTGACGGCGTAAATGGAAGTTCGTGACTTAGCGAAATGATGTCTTTTTTCTCAATCAGTTGGGAAGGGAATAATTCAAATCAGTTTTTTTTTTGTTTTCACGACCAATACTGTCTTACACTTGTGCACGTAAAAATACCGCGGTATTATTTTTTTATATACTGATTCCTGATTGATCATTTTCAGGTTTGCGGCACGACTGATATCCGGAATTTTAGACTATAAAACTATTATTGACGCGTACGTATCACACCATTACTGATATTAATTTATAGGCTAACATAACATAGTATATAATCCTAAATGAGTAAAAAGTTACCAAATTTACACAGTGACATATATGGTAATCTCTTAGACCATAACTTTTGTTTTTTATCTAATCAAATTCAGATGAAATTACGTAAAATTACAAGCGTATCCATCTTAAATGATAGGCGTATTGTTTCAAATAAAGATAACTGCGTACGGTCGAAAAACAAAAACGCTTGTGGAGTTCACTTTTTGCTCATCACTATGGCGTATACTTTGCCGTTTTAGGCGAGGGTTGCCAGTGGACAGGGCTAACCACTTAGAGAAAGGGCAGCCTTTGTGTATGGAGCAATACTATAGACTGTTCTCCAGCTACAGGATACCTGGCGTTAATAAAGACACGCTCGTGACTCCTAGTGGAAAACTGCTGCCGGAACCAGAACATATTATTGTTATATGCAGAAACCAGGTAAATGGTATTTGAGCGTTTAGTCAAAATAACTTACTTTGTGACATTAATATCGACTAAAATGTACCTTGTGTGTTTTCAATGGGAATTCAATGTGCACATACTACTACTATTGTCACGTACTTATATTAAAATATCCCAATACAATAGTTTACGTGTGCTTTTGTGAGTAATGTTGTACCCGAAGTTTGCAAAGTATTACATTTAAAAAAAAACTTTCTTTTTCTTCCAGTATTTTGTGTTAGATGTGATAGTGAACTTTATGCGGCTGAGCGAGGACAATCTCCACTCTCAGTTGGAGCGGATAATGAAAGAAGCGATAGCTGGGGAGGGCGAGGCCAACAACGAGATGGTGGGGCTGCTCACCAGTGCTGATAGGGACAGCTGGGCCAGGGCGAGGATGAGACTCATGCAAGGCAAATACTCGTTTTTTTTCCTTGTCATGTTCTTTTGACTCTCGTTTGAATTCATATCTATCCCGTAGTCTGGTGGACCATTGTGGGCACCACAGATGACCTGACAACCAGCCCCTTCCATTCCACTCACATCTCTTGCCTACCTCATGACTGCACCCAATTCCATGTCTGTTTACTCCCAGATTGTGCCCTCCTGGACTACTGAAAAAGTCACGTAAAACATTAATTAAAAATGATCCAATACATGCTTATTGATTCTCCTGGAAACTCTTCTTTTTCAGATTCCACCAATCGAGATTCCTTAGACATGATAGAGCGCTGTATATTCATTCTCAGTTTAGACAAGGGAATCCCGTTGTCCTTCAACCATCAGAACAGTATTGACGAAACGTCTATGAATCTTCGTGACGACGTGTCCCTGGCGTGCCAGATGCTACACGGTATGGGGAGCAAACTGAACAGTGCCAATAGATGGTTTGACAAGACCATGCAGGTATGACACGAGTAAATAACAGGGTGACGGACTTGTAATAGGCATTTCATTTATCACTTTCAATTTGTGGTTTTAGAAAAGTCATTTTAGTACGGTGTTTTAGATTTTCAAGTACCATATATAAATGGTACGGATTTAAAGAATCTGTTGATTTTTCAATGCAATTACAGAAAATCAGTGAAGGTCAAAGCAACGAATAGATAGAAGATTATTCATTGATTCTCTGCAGATTATAGTCTATTGCTTTTTCAGTTTATCGTATGCGAAGATGGCGCTTGCGGATTGAACTACGAGCATTCACCGTCAGAGGGCATTGCTGTCATCAAACTAATAGAACATTTACTGACGTATATGTGAGTAACGTTTCAAAATTTGCAAAATGTGCTCTGTATCCAGTTTTTCCATAACTTATCCATAAGATTTAAAACTGAGTAGATAAGATTCGCGAACGTCATGGAATCGATAAATACTGGGTCATATCAAAATTCTGTTTGTAAAATCTACAATGTTAAACAGCAGTTATATATAATTATGCTCTAGGGAAGAAGTTCGAGTGAAGAAGCTGGTAAGAATGCATTCTCTGTGCGAGTTACCGTATCCCAGAAAGCTGCACTGGAAACTCACCCCAGAGACCGCGCAGGACATTGCCGCGGCCGATGTTCACCTTAACAAGTTCGTATTGTCAAACTGTAAAAACTAAAATTTTGAATACTTGCAGTTATCGCATTGGTACTGTAAAAACTTAAGTGGTCAAAACATAAATATTCTATGTCATAAATAACAAACCTTTTTAATTTTCATTGTAAAATACAGGTTAAACCCCAAACACAGTTAATGGATAAAAAGACAAAACAATAGATTTTAAAAAATAATAGTTAAAGCTAATGCATGTAGTCAAATAAAGATATGATGTTAGTATAATTGCGAGAAATTAATTTTTTCAAATATTACATTTCTCACTCTCTCTCTTTTTTTTTTTTTTTTTTTTTTTTTTTTGCAGAATCATATCAAATCTCGATTTATTTGTGCTACGATATGAAAAGTTTGGTCGAGATTTCCCCAAAAGTCAAAAGATGAGCCCAGATTCATTCATTCAACTAGCCCTCCAGTTAACACAGTACAAGTAAGATTTAATTTTTTTTTCTTTTTTAAGTGTTACTTAATTTGTCCTTAATACAAAGACTTTGATTAGAATCGTTCGTGCATAAGATATAATTACAAACAAATTACAAAATACAATTGCATAAATGGGTATCCAGTGAAAACTTTATTTTCTTTTCTGTCTATCAATTCATTAATTTATTTACTTTGAACATTAATTCAGATCATTTATTTATTCGTGCATCATTTCATTATTCTCCATTTTACAGAGTCCACGGTCGGCTAGTGTCTACGTACGAGAGTGCTTCCACGCGCCGCTTCCGTGAAGGAAGGGTGGATAACATCAGGGCCAATTCTGTCCAGGCGCTGGCCTGGGTAAAGACTATGACGGGGAAGGTAACAGCCACGGTATGTAGAACACCGTGAACGTGGTTTTCTCTTTAACGGGAGAGGAGGGAGGAGAAGGGAGAAAAGTAAGGGGTTGCCTTCGTTTCAGTCCCAGGGCCTGGGTTATGGCTACGATAGGGAGGCTCCACCTTTGGTTAGTTGCTAAGCGCAGTGACTATCTAGGCCCTTTTTAACTTACATGTATATTAAAGGGATAACAACTGTTCATTTTGGTCAAAAAATGAATTTTCCTGGTGTAAACAACAATTTTCCCATGCTCACCAATAGTTAATGAATCCATTTCTACATTCAAAGTTAGTCCATGTTTTTTTCTAAAAAGATTGTTTTTTCTAATACTCTCTTAAGAGATTATTATTACAGAGTATAACCATCTGTGGAGGTCACATGGTCCGATGGCAACACAGATTTCAAAATTATTGCTTTAACTTGCTGTTTTTGTGGTAAAATAGAATATATATATTATACTTCTATGAGTTGTTTACAATTTTTTTACTGTAAAATATAGATCTCGTACGAAGAGTTGTTATCCCTTTAAGTGTAAACTGATTATTTCATAAATCTTATAAAGTAAGAAAGGAAAGTAAATCAGGATACGGTCAACGTTGGATACCTTGGTACAGATATATATTTCCTATATAATACTCGTAAAAATCGGTATGCATAATATCTGTCTAAGGTCAACCCCTTTTGTTTTAATAGATCTATATTGTTGGATTTTAAACAAAAAGAATCATCTTATTTATAGGACGAAGAAAAAATGACACTATTCCGAGAGGCTTTAGAGTCGCAACAAGAATTTATGATACAGGTTCGTCTTTATATATACATTATGATGTTAAGACTTATTATTTCAATAAATGTTCATCCTTTTGTCAAATACAGATGAATGAAATGAAAATACATTTTAAGACCATGAACTGTGGTTTAAAAAATGGAACCGTGTGGCAGTGAACATAAGTAGGCCCTTTTTATTGTACACTATCTCAAATATAACAAATACACTATTGCAAAAGAAACAACTAGAATTGTCTTAAGACACATGGTGTTAGCATTAAGAATTTTATTATTTTTTCCCTTCAAGACAATCTTGGGTCACGGCATAGACTGCCATCTACTGGGCCTGAAGGAACTGGCGTTGGAGTTGGAGCGTCCACTCCACGAACTTTTTACCGATGAGACCTACACGATTGCCAATCAGTTCCCCCTCTCCACCAGCCAGGTAAGACAATCGAAAAGTTTGGCGAGAATTATTTGAAATGGAGACACTCCAGCCAAATAGATATCAGACAAACGAAGATTCACTTGTAGTAGTGTAAAAACAGTAATAAATCATTCCACCGGGTTAATTTCGTACCGTAATTCAATTCAAAGATCAGTAGGCTACTGGAGTACATATACTTTTATGCAAACTGCAGTTGAGCAATTAATGTTGACATGACATTTTATTTACCTACAATCTATGACCGCAAGAAATGTTCACGTTACTCAAAAATCCCGGTTCATTCCTGGAGCGCATACACAATAGTATAGAAACAGTTAATAAGATATGATCGACACCGTTGCCAGTCAAATTATTTCACCTGTAAAAACGCATTTTGCATAATGTAATGTCCACGACCTCAAAATTGTTCTGCACAAAATCAAATGCTTAATTTTTTGGTCAGTTATTTCTGATCTTCAGAACTGTGTTAACAAATGACCGGTGGCCAACCTTTGGACATAACCAGCCGTTAAACCACACATACCAATCTAAAATTACATCGTTATTCAGGTTCCCACAAGTATGGATGCCTTCATGTGCTACGGCCCTGTGGTCCCAGACGGCTATGGCTGCGCCTACAACCCGCACCCAGACTACATCCTTGTCGCCATCACGTCCCTCAAGGACAGCGAAAAGACGAGCTCCGATTTATTCGGTTATACGCTGGAAGGGTGTTTTAATGAAATGTACGAGCTCTGTATGAGACTTAACCCTACCCAGACAGTGCCAGTGGAAATAAAAAATGGCTCAAACGGTGTTGAGAAACCGATGTCCTCGCAGAAGTCGAGGCTTGTACGTCAGAAGGAAGCGTGTTCTGAGTCGCCTCCACAAAATGGGATATGAATATGATTAACTCAAGGAACAGACGTAATTGCGTAAAATATAAGGCTACAAGTATGACAGTAAAACGAGCTGTTGCAAAATGCCAAATGTTATGGTGTTAAAGTAGCAATATTAATGTGGTGTTTTGGATGTGGAAACCAGATAGGACACCTTATTAAACGTAGAAAATATTACTGAAGAGAATATGACTGTTTGTTTTATCGCACAGGGTACAGTAGTAGCGTAACGTAGAATTTTGACGCTTAGGTCTAGTGCTACATGTACTTGTATATACTGTGTTAGAAACAGATCACTCCAAAGTGCCAAGTTTAAATACACCTAGGTGAGACCTCTGCAATATTGTACAGAAGCCTTTAGGTGAAGAAATGTTTGGTGTGTTTTGAAAACATATTTATGATAATGATGATAAAAATTATGTATCCATGGAACGTATATAAATAACCTTGCATGCATATTAAATATGCATTTTGTGTTTATCTTTTGTGTAAACAAATGATACGTTACTGCATAATATTTTTGAGCACCGTGTTATGTTTCTTGAGAGAGAGAGAGAGAGAGAGAGAGAGAGAGACTAGTGATATACAAATTGTTCTGTATAGATATGAATATGGGAAATATTTTCCTTGTTATAAAATGATATACCGCTAGCGGTTGGTGTTACTGTGCATTCATCATGTGGTTGAATAATTATTAAACATTTATTGGCATGCAATAAAATAAATCACGGATATTTCAGAATGGAAGTGTTAAGTTGTATATAGAACTTTTTCCGGTCGCAACACGCATACGTCTACATATTGAGACTTTTCTTACATGATCTTACATGATTTACCTGTACATACCACTTGACTTGCATCTAATGCAAAAAATTAAGACGTTCAGTTTACTATTTTGCTGAATTACAGTATTTGATTCATCACAAAAACTCTTGCTTTATATCCAAGGAACGTGTCTAGGGTTTTATAAATGGGAATTCAGCTACCTTTTAGGATTTTTTACTTTAAAAATGTCCTCTCACATAAATTCGATATTTTTCATTTTTATATACACAAAAACCTAGCAATCATTATTTAATTCGGCTTTTGGTCGTATCTTTAAAATCTAAAGCGCCAGAAACTCACCAAACCACTAAGAACTTCAGTCTTCAAAATAGGCACAGAGGCAAAAACAGTTTTGTGCAATAGTGTAATTTACTTTAAAGAAAAGACCATCTCTAGACGTAAACTGGTAGATGTTGTTATCAAGAATCTTGATGTCTCAGTCCCAGATATACACTAACGTACTTTTCTTTCCTTCTCTTATTAGAATCTCTGTCTTTTTTTGTGTCCTGGAAATACAATTATATACACACTTTTTGTGCACACACACACACACACAGAGAGAGAGAGAGAGAGAGAGAGAGAGAGAGAGAGAGATAGGGCAGCAGTTTATGTACTTAAAAACTGCTTAAATGCATTGCGCCATGCACTGTAGGGCCTATAGTTTTAATTTTTCAATCACTGCTGTTAAGTGCCAAATAAGAGTTACTTACATCAGGGAATTATATCCGATATAATTCCCTGCTTACATAAAGGCCTCCACAGCATGAATTGAGTATAACGGAAATTCTTTATTTGGGGCTCTGTCTATCATTGAGTTAGTTGAGTGTTGTAGATTGTGAAGCTCAGTCACATCGCTGAGGTTGTGGGCAGTATTGTGTTAGTTAAGATGAATGTGTTACTGACTGCACCTACCAGTGCCTGGTGAGTAATTAACCTGTTCCCACCAAATTGCGATTAGGACATTCAAAATTGATAACTTGTTTAATGAGAAGAGACTCTATAAATACAGGATGAGTAGCAGAAATCTAATCATCATTATTTAAATACAGTGGCGGATTTAGAGGGGGGTGGGGGTCAGGGGGTCCTGACCCCCCCTTCGGTTTCTAAAAAATATCACACCAATATTCCCCTCTTAAAATGAGAATTTTGACTAGCTAAATCATAGTTCTAAACCGTACCAAAGGGTAATGTTTGCTCTCCAAAACACCAAATGATGGTCGGCTTCGCATCCGAGGCCTCTCGTCCCCCCCCCGTCAAATAATCCTGGATCCGCCCCTGAAATATGATGTTTAACGAGCATAGCAGCTAAGTTTTAAGGTGGATTTCTTTCCTTCATTACAGTGTTGGTAATTTTAAAATGTAGCCTATGTAGAAAAACAAGTTTTCCCAACTTAAGATACAGTGTACCTATATCCAATGCATTTTCTGTTAGGAAAAAAAAAAAGAATTCGGTAAATAAAATCCAATAACTCAAAATTAGGCTGGATCACGCTCGTTAACCGATTTATTAAATTTGTCCTACTTAAACGCTGGTCTCATGATGCAACTCGTCGAAAAAATAAACATGCATGGGCTCTTTAACCAAAGAGTCAAAATTGAGAGAGAGATGCAATGCATGTATGTTTTAGCGAGTAATGACTGATGCGCCTTTTTGCTAATAACCCTCCTTCTTCCCCCAGCTCCTGCCCCCTCTTCCTCTCACCACATGTGTGTTATACGTGTAACGTTACATAGTTATATCAGTGTTTATGTATAGGTATAGTTTGTGTATTAAGGTCTGTAGCAGGGTTTGTAGCCCATTTCATCTCACGTCAATGCATTAAGAACAGAACGTTGCATACTGATTCTTAGAAAAATAATACTTTTTACTTTTTTGGGTTGGTGTGAAATGCACAGCATAAAGTTAATAAAGTTGAGGCTCAGGTCATCAGATCAATATTCTAAACCCAAATAGGTACATGTAAGACCAGCACATGAATGTCGCTTGTGTCGCTTCTTGGAAGACTGTTGCGCCTCTGGCGGCATCCGCAAATTGTAAACTTCCGGTGCAACCTCCGCCATATTGCTAGAGCACTGAACGAGGGTGTGCCACGGGCACCAGTATAAATCTAAGAAAAATATAGCTGTCTTGTCATTGGTAAGTAAAATATTGCAAGAAATAACTTATTACACTATTATCTCCTCTTGCAGCGACTGTAAGTCATTAGAAATGCCTGTCGAGGGAGAACGTGTCTAATCTTGAAGCATGTGTGGTTCTTCCCATTCCAAACACAGTTGCTTGAACGGTAGATTCATTTCCGCACAGGTTGAGTCAGTGTGTGTGTGTGAATGTTTGTATGTTTTACAGTCTATATTTCTTCAGCTGTGAATATAAAAAGAACGTCCGTGCATTTTAAAAGCTTTCTGAAATCTGGCATTCGTTATAAATACTGTGGCTTGCCAAAAATCAATTTATTGTGAATCAACATTGACTGGAGTCTAGTGTGTGTGCGGAGCGTGATTTACCTAAGCAGTCCCAAAGGCTATGGTCAGCACTGCTTTAGGGCTTTTAGTGAAGGGTTTACATTAGGCTGCTGTAAACTGCATACTAAAATCAAACTGACAAATGCCATATATCATACCACTGTTATCAACTCCGAGTTGATATTTTTTGGCATATTTTTATTTTGATTGAGAAACGAAGGTCGGTTTTTGCTGATATAAGAGGGCATGGAGAATCGAGATAGTTAATCATTGGTTTACATTAGATAAGAATTGGGTTGTTCCTTAATTTAGAAATATGATGTATATTGTTCAAGTCACTGGATTTATGTTTACAGTTGGTGAAGTATGTGCAGAGGCAGGAATAAATGTGACTTGTTATTCTAATCTAAACAACAAAGCTCTTCATTTATTTATATAAAGTTTTTTTTCAAATAGAAATACAGTGCTTGAAATTTTACTCTGGAATAAAAAAAATGCTTCTCTTATTACTTAAAAAGTTATAAATCATTGTAGACAAATTTAGATAGAGTGGCCAATACCATATTTAATTATAATTTATCTTAAATTTATTTGTTGTTTGACATTAATAATAGTAACAACTTCTCACACAAGCTTTTCTTTGCAAATATCTTCTGGCAAGATCTTGGTATGTATGTATTTAAGCAAAATGTCTATATAACTGATCATGAGGACATGGTAACATGCTTATTGTAGAGATGGCGGTGGGGGTAAAAAATAAAGATAAAAATGAAAGAAAAATTGAATTTACTAGTCATCCTAAAAAAAAAAGAAATAAGGAAAGAAAATTAAGAGAAAAAGTGAATTAAAAGAAATAGTCTGATTTCATCATTTACCACAAGTCATGAGGTTATCTTCCGATGGAACATGACAAAGTGTACCAGATAAAAAGACAAAATGAAAGAAAAATTGAATTTACTAGTCATCCTTCAAAAAAAAAAAAAAAAAAAAATTTAAAAGAAATAGTGAATTAAAAAAAAGAATCTGATTTCAACATTTACCACAAGTCATGAAGTTTTCTTCCAATGGAACATGACAAAGTTTACCAGGAAGTGATAATGTTTTTTTTTTCAAAAGTATTTTGTCAACAAGTTTTGAGCCGTTTTGTGATTGTGATTGTTTTATAAGCATTTACTCATATCCTTATCTTATTCAGCCTGGCCTCTATATACCAGTACAGAATTCATATTAAGAATTTTAAAAATCATGGCAGACTGAATATAAATGCAATAAAATGAATCATGCAATACTTTTTAGGGTTGGGTATATTTGCTTAAATCAGAAGCCTTGCAAGTTTCTTTGCTAGAGAATGAATTAATGATTAATCTTGGTAAAAATCCTGAAAAAAAGCGAGTTTGACATAGAGGGGGTGGGACATCAAAAAGAATGTCTGTGTGAAACCAATGGGGAATAGCACAATGGGAATAACATTTTTGTCTTACAGTAATTCATATGATAGAGACTAGAGTTTCTGAGTCTCCTGACTGGCTGCCCAAATGCTTCTAGTTTAAATTGCTGCAGACTTGTGATCAAAATGATGACAATATATCTGTTGGTGTTATTATTACTCTTCAAGGACTACAGTGTTATGAAAAATGACCACCAATTAAAAAAATTCTAATGTGAAACCTGGGTGAACGTATGTTAAAATGATAGCTGATTAATTTTCTGGTTAGGACATGCTGTCATGTATCACTTTTGTGGTAGATTTTTGTAGATATAATCTTTCAGCAAATCTCTTTAAATTTCCCCATGGCAGTTTGATAGCTTTGATTTAGCTACATATCAGAAAAAGATCTGTGCTACAACAAGAAAACTCTCATACCTTCAAGACAAGCCAGCAGTTTCAGGAAGTGGCAAAAAAAGTTCCAGACTAGACTCCATATAATTGAATGTCTGGATCAAACATTTTAACAGACTGGTCTTTACCACCTCAGCATGGCACAGAGTACTGTATACATAAACAGAGTCCAGCATGCTCTCTCTCCCAGGCACTTGGGTTCAGCTCTTGAAAGCAAAATCTATTGTTATGACCTCAATGTAGATATTGGTGATGTTAATTGCATTTTACCTACTTGCGCAGTAGCAACATTCTTTCTTATGTCATCTCCATTATTTCCAAGCAATTTATGGCCAAACTGTATGCTAGCATTAAAGAGTAAAGCCATAGGCATCAGCAGAATAATTTTGTGTTAAAGAAAATCAGTCTATATTATATTGCCTCAAGTCACTGAACAGACTTGTTTCAATCCTTAGCAATATCTTAAGAAAGTGTGAATCAGACATTGGTATCAATAATAAAGCATTTAAGACTCTGTGATAACCAGTGATCTCCCATCTAGTAAAATTTTCTCGGTGTTTTGTTGCTTCTGTGTACCAAATGTGCGTTTAAATGGTTATTTCATCATCATTGTCTTCAGTAATGTTGAATTAAAACTTCCTTCTTTGTGTCTTTTAAAAGGAATGTTGTATACTTTGCAGAAGATTGGTCCATATGTGATTACATACATTAGGCCTATGTACTTCCTTGGAGCATGTTGGTTTAAAATTGATAGTTTGGTTTGAATGAGGATATAGAACAGTTCATTTATCAGAATCTTCCTAGTAACTGACTGTGTAGTTGTATTTATTTACAAAAATGGCCATTTTGATGAGGAAAGAACAAGCCTCTCTTTCACCAACATTTCTTGGATTTTATTTTAGCTCAGTGTATGTGGTGGCTTCATTAATTTCAGAATTGCACAAAAGAGATATAACTATGATATAAGCTGTATCATATGATTAAACTTATGGTCACTTACATGTGTATATACATTACATTTATCTACTGAATGTTAAGATTATAACTTTTGAGAATAATATTGTACAAGATAATCCAGTTTGATTTTACTTCTACAATATTTCTTTGCAGTGGCAGCTGTGGTTTATATGTTAGATTTGGATAGCCATATATATATATATTATGCTAATGTGACATAACATTAACAAAAGTATCACATATTACTTAGTTGTTCATCAGCACATAAGGCCATTATTTATTGTTTTAACAATGGGAGATTAGATTAAGATTTCATGCCGATCTGGCAAAGAATTGTTCATCACTTGTAGTGAACTACTGTATTGATCTTTATCTTGAAGCTATACAGTATGTGAATGCATAGCAGAGGTACACATGGTAAGAAGGCACACATACACACACGAGGGAGACTGGAGATCAGAGCTTCAGAAATGGTTTATTTATTATCTTAGCTCATGCTTTATGTACATGAAGGGATTCTGATTCAGACCTGAGGTGAAACAAATTCCTGGATATCAGAATATTCCTTGCAGGAGGTGTGGTGGGGGAGATACTGGAATCTGCCTATGAACACATGACTCAAACCCACAAATGCACCTGTGAATGTGCCCCAAAATTCTTGGTTAACTAGCTGACAGATAATGGTGATGATTTCATACACATATATGCAGGTACGCACAAATGCACGCATGCTTGACGCATAAACACATAACACACAAACACACACACACACACACAATAGTTTGGTTAGTAATGGGTTTTCTGGGTGATGGCTAGCTTGATTATTAGTTTGAGGAATCTGTGCTCACCTGAATGAAAAAAAATGAGAATTTCAGCTGGAATGTTGTAATTTATTATCACTGCTGTAGATGGAAAGTAATGGCCAGGAAAGTTTTTTTTATTGTCATTTAGATGCATGTGTATATCCCACTCCCCGTCCAACACACTACCAGTCATATTCACTGGAAATGGTTTCAAGCTGCATCTAGGACCTCAAACTGCAGCTTTTTTTAGACTGCAGGAAGAAGACAATTTGATTACACAATTAAATGTCTGGGTCACATGCATTCTACCAAATACTTTATCATTGGGCAACACTTATCAAAGGGGAAAATGGATGCATGTCCTGGTAATCAGTATAGCTGAGCATGTAGAGATTGGGGTCTAAGTTGAATGAATGTCATCAAATAAAAAGAGGAAATTGAAATTAATCTCTCTGTCTTTCACTGATAAAGGCAATCATCATCATCATCCAATTTATTAAAAAAATTTCCTCTCCCTCCCCCTTTTGGTAATATATTACTTGGATATAAATTGGATATAAAATTGAAAATTTGCTGGGGGTAGGAAAAGATGGACTGACAAATTAATCAGAATTTGTAACATTCAGGCATATACTTTTATAAAAGTCAGATATTATATATATATTTTCTTGCCAAACTGATAATGATAAGGTACTTTTCTGAAACCAAATCTATTTTTAAAATAATATTTTTGTAGGTAAGCATAAGTTATGCTGGGAAAAGTGTTGAATACTTGAAATAGGACAGTATTAGTGTGTTGTTTTCAATAAGTACTACAGGATAAATGGAAAAAGTTTGAGATTTCCCCATATTGATGTTCATTCAACATTTAAATTTTAAAAGTGATGGTTAAAAGAATGAGGAACAAGTAGATAGGATATGACTGAATAATGAAGAATGCAGAAGTTCCTATGACTTGGTATAATATCCTACAAAGTTCATGCTTGCTCTTTGCTTCTAAAGATAGCTCTCAGGTTAATACAAGTTCTGCCTCTGCTGAAAAGAAGAAAGTCAGACAAAATGTCAGAATGATTAAACAGAGTGTTGATTCCTGCCAGAAAATCCCCAGGTCCAGATTGGGAGGATGGTGGTGTTAGCATTGAAAGGTGAGATAGTATGTGGTCGAAGGGGATAAAGCACTGGTTTGCTCCTCTCCTGTAAGCAGTATGCCTTCCCAAGTGAAAACAGATAGTTTGGACAATACATATGGTTTCTGCACCCGTCTTATCAGTCACCACCCATAGCAATGTGCATTGGAGATTATCATACCCTTCTGCTGCTATCGCTGTGTGTGGAAGGGTGGGAATGTAAATATTATCAGAGAAAAAAATATGGCCATCTTGCCTGCTAGTCATGCTCTTTGGCCAGGTTCACCAATGGATGTCTTATCTCTGCTCCCCGGTATCCAGAACCCTGCCACATAAACCTCAAAAATGCTGAAACAAAAAACGAAACTTTGCACAGGACAGAGCATGTGAGAAGGAGATAAGTGTTACTTTCGCAAAAAACACATCACTTTTGAGGAGCTAGTATTTCATTGTGATGAGGAAGCTATCTGCTGGAGCCACAGGGCAATGCACTGGGGAAGAGATGGTCACGCTTATTATTAGCTGAAGGAAACCTAGATCTTAGGAGCTTTCTTGGTGACAATTGGAGATAAAGGGAATGGAGGAAGAAAGCTGTCAGTTTGACAGAGATCTCCGTGGATGTTGATTGAGATAGTGACACTTCATCTTGGGTACTGAAACAACCTCTGATTTTCACAGCCAGGTTCTAGCTTACTGCTTATAGTTAGCTACACTGGTGGAAAAAGGTAATGCTGTTTTAGCGATGCTACAGTCTTCTCCAAATCCATGAAGACTTGCTGAAAATGAGTTAAGCATGTTTTGTTTAGCCAAAATAAATCATTTTATGGAGTATTTACTTTCTGGTATAGGCCTAGAATCATTACCATGAAGGATGAAATTCTGCTGCATATTAACATGCCATCACTGATCTGATTTGTTTTACCTCTTGCAGAGTAAGTTATTTTTTCCACCAAAAAAAAAAAAAAAAAAAGAGAGAATGCAAACAAGGTTATAAATACATGTGGTAGTGTAATACAATGGTACTATCTGATGTGATTCCATATGAACATTAACTTCCCTTTGTGTTTTCAATACAGGATATAAAAAAACATTAATCCATAATACTGTTAAGTAGTTATAATCTGTAACTGGGTTCACCTTGTGACACCATGTTAAGGCGATGTATTGTTTGCACTCAGCCAGAATGAAGAACACATTAAGGTCGTGTTGGTATGATTCCTACATATTTTATGGCCCAGTAATGTTTACCTGAGAGCTCAGGTGGACTTGGTAGTGAATGGAGAGAGTGGCTTAGTGTTCCAGTGAGTGCAGTTAGTGTTCTCCCTACTCACATCAAGGGGGGTGCTGTACAACATCAAAGACTTGGTTTAAGGGTGAGAGAAAAAAGATGTTTCTGCTGTAGTTTAGATTTGTGTTACCTGTGGTTAATATATGACTTCTTCCAGAGGTTGGAGATGATGGAGGAGATAATTAATAGATGGTACTATTCAGGATTGTCTTAGTAGTTATAACTGATGGTAGTTTTTCTTTCAATGGAAATTTGTGGTTCAGCAAATGGTATGTAGATGCTACTTGGCCTCTATCAATATCATTGCTGACGTTTTCCAGACTACAGATGATTTCATAGTTCATCTAGTTGTAGATAAAAAAGAGCAGTCTAAGTACATGTATAGCTTTCATACAATGATGGGTAGACTCAAGAGAAACTCTTGGCTGACCATCAGTCTCAAGTGACCTCTCTGGCAGAGGTCAGCCAATCCTCTGCCAGTGAGTTACTGAAGCAGGAACATCTTAACAAATGCCACTAGCCAAAAATGGAAATTCCAGGAGTGCTTGGGCAGCAAAGGTCATCTGCCTGGCAATTCCTGTTCACTCTATTCTGATAGAGATTATCAGTCTAAATGAACTCATCTCTGCAGGGATTATGAACCTGTTTCATTAACTTGATGATTTCAGTTAATTGCTTAGTTAGTGGTTGCTGACAGAGTACTATTATATATTTATATTGAAGCTTGGTAACCCAGCCATACTGAAATGATCCACATAAGCTAAAACTTACACTGTTATGTATAAATCCTTTATTTCCATATTAATGCTTATTTGACAAATTGATCTAGAGGGTGAATCTGTGATTATGAATATATTTCAAGGCAAAATGGTTTCACCAGAACTTTGTCAGTAAGATCCAGGCTTGTCGGTGCAAATTTAAACAATCAGATGATGAAATCAAAGCTCAAGTCATTAATACAGCAATCAAAATCACCAATTTGTGGCTCCAAGTAACAAGCATTGATTCTCATTTATGAGGCTTGAAGCTGTATTAATAGACTTAAATTATGATAACCTTTTTAACCATTATCTAAATGTGTACTTGGAATTATTTTATTGGAATACAATTTGAAAGTCTTGTTCTTAGGTCATATGGTTTTAAGCAAAACGGTAAAAAGGAAGTTCTAAAACCTGACTTCAAGAAACTGAAAGCTTATTGAGATTTCAGGTTTCTTGGTTTGGAATTTCCTTAAATTACTTATTAAATTACCCCTAAATTTCTTGATTTGGCGACATTATCAAGGACCCCAATTTATGATATTGAATATTATATGTGTAGGCAAGATCCAAGGGTTTTATGCCAGCCTCAAAGTAACAGAACCCAGGCAACACTTATGCAGTTTAATGAGTTGAGTCTTTAAATCAACATTTGGTAGAACAGCAGCAGTAACCTGAATCACCTGCCTGGGGAAGGAGAAGCTGTTTTAACTATGCAAATACCACTAGGTTTTGGAAGCACAGAAGTGAAGGGCCGCATTCAGACAAGAATGATTTGGGATCGAAAATATGTAGGACATTCATTGTTTGTTAGATTATGAATTTTTGAGAAACAGTGAATATTTTTGCTCAATGACTTTCTCTTTAATATTGTGTGATTTGCTCCTTTTAAGTTAAGTTTGACTGAATTTCAGTCCCAAGCTAATCTTGTCTGATCTGGCCTTCAGGAGAGGCCTCTGCTGTGATCACCATGGCTATCATCACTGTCTGAAAACATTTTAGAATATAAAAATAGATACCATGACGTCTGGCTCCTTGCTCAGAGCATCAATCTTGCTTAGAGGTGTGCTGTTTGCTGGATGTGTGGTTCTCATTAATTTTGAACTATTTTAAAATGCTGAACTTAAAGGTTCTAGGAATTGGGAAATATAATAGTGGAATTTTTAAATACAAGTAGGCCGTTTGTGTGATGGGTAGGTAGTTATTGTAAAATTTAAACTATAGAAAATATAATGAACAAAAGCGAAATCCAGCATTTGATATTTAATACTTGCTTGGATCTATGCAGACATCCTTTAGCTTAAATTATAGAATAAATGACTCATTCTTTCAGAACTATTTAAGAGCTAATCTTGTGAGAGGAAACTTCCTAAACCCACTTATCAAGAATAAACAGAAAGTGAAATACTACGAAATTTAAACAGTGCTTTGTTCTTTTGGCTGGGTTACATGAAACCTTTCATTGCAAATGTGAGAAAATGTAGGCTGAATTATAAAAGTCACCATAAAAGTATAATATTACAAAATGTGACTGGCGAAATAAGAGAGCTTCTTATTGAAAGAATTTTAATTTATTAATGGATTCCATGGGAATAATTAGTCAATTTACAAGTTATTTCAGTTTTAATTTCACAAATATAGAGGAAGCACATGCACTAGAAAATGAATACCATGGCCGATATGGGTGTTATAAGGATTGTTGGAAAATACTGGAAAGATATATGTAACACAGATTAGACCAGTTCAGGACGTATTACCTTTGATGATACTTAAGTAATAAATCAGAAAAAAATCAGAATGATTTTAACATGGCATATATGCGTACTGTAGATCATGTAATGACAATCAGTTGCAAAATTTGCTTTATTTTGATGCGAAAAATTCCCTCCTATGCATTCAGTCATTTGCACCTACTAAACAATAAATAAATTCTATTTGGAAGTGGCACATTGAATTCATTGCTAGGCAGTTTGCAGGTCTGACTGTTTCAAAGGAAAATGCACTTACAGCAGTGTAGCTTCAAACAGCTTCAGAAGAAAGTCTTAATCATGGGAGTTCTGTTGTGTAGGAAAAGCCTGATTCATCATCTTGGACAGAAAGGTATATAAAAATGTCCTTCTGCCAAAAGATGGAATTAGAGGGTTAGAAATTCTTGGCCCTTTCTCAAAGCTAAAGGTCAAAACGAGTTTCAGAGGCTTTTCAATTCAATAGTAATTTTTTTAATTATTCATTTCCATTTTTAGGCTGAGAGGTTGTTCTCTGCCAAGGCTCCAAGATGGCAACTCTTTCACTGAAAGTAAGCATTGTGGGGAGCAACATTGTGAAGACAATGCAGTTTGAGCCCTCCACCATCATATATGATGCCTGTCGAATGATAAGAGAAAGAATACAGGAGGCAAACCAAGGAAACCGTAAGTAGTCACATGACAGTGAGGGAGAGAGAAAGTGGTGGGTGAGACGGAAAGGTGTATAAAAGTAGGTGAAAGGGGAAGTTGTAACAGATGAGCACATGGCAAGCTTAGAGACACTGCTGGTATGAAAGTGAAGAGAAGGAAATAGAAGACACGTGGCTTCAAGAGACTAGGGGACAGAAAAGAAATATGGTAAATTGCATACTGACAGATGAAAAATCATAGATTATATTATACGTAAATGACTAGATTTTATTTTAATTTTTTTAAAGACTTTTTAATTAGATTTTTAACTATGGTTTTTAATTTGTTTAAAGAACAATTACATATTGCCAAAAAAAAAAAAAAAATTCAGCTAAATGCTTCTTGATATTTTTATACAACTTAAATAGCAGATCTATACAGATTAAAACATTTTGAAAGAAGTACCATATTTTTAAAGGGGAAGGTGAGTTGAATAGCATTTGTTATAATAGGACAATTGCACGTGAAATTCCAGCATGTTCAAATACTTAGTCAAGATGGAACATTTTGTACAAGATATTTCTACCAAATTATTTTAATGGAAGCCAGCCTGATGGGTAATACCTATTGAATGGCTGTAATTTAATGACTCCCTTAGATGACTCTTATTAAAACCATGGCTGTTATACAGATGTTAAAAGAGAACAATACTACTCAACTACTGACATGCAATTGTATTTTTAAGGGGAAAAAAGGTGATATTATCTGCAAATTGAAATAAGAAAGAAATTCTTCATCCCAGCAGGCAGTATTGTGTAGAACTATACTATGTATATTCTTGGCAATGCTCTGGAAATACAGGGGGTGTTTAATATCATGACATATGGCAAGCAGTTCAGATCCAGTTTCTTTTGATAAGCATTTTAGATCTGATAATTGCATCTGATTGTATGCTGCAAGAGAGACTTTCAGTATAACTGAATTTATTCTGCAAATAATGCTCATTTGAGATGTATTGAAGGCTTAGACAAAAGATAGGGAGCGATAGGAAATTCTTTGATCTTCAAAGAGGACATACATACTAATATGAATATTATAGCACAAACTGATTGGTGATCACATTGTGTTATTGGAAGATTTTGTCTTGCACAATTTCGAGCCTGGTTCTGATTAGTTGATATAGTAGTCTCTAGGCTTGTTGGGATAATAATTCTTCATAATAATACTTCATTTTCTTGTTACATGTCTAGTAGACTTTTTTTGTTGCATTGAGCACATAAATAATGATGGTATTTCATTGCCATTGTGTATTTACATTGGTGAACAGAAGGTACCATTTGCACAGCATTTGGTATAGAAGTTTTCAGCCTTCTGTCCAGACTGATGATTTCAGTGAAGTATGTACAGATGTATTGTGTTATGTGAACAGAAGAAGGCACTGGTCATAAAGTCTTAAGTCTTTATTTTTGGCATTTTTTTAAAAGATTTTTAAAAAATGAAAAATCGTCACTCTGACTAAATACACTATATTTCAAAGATAAATACATGTAATGTGAATTATTTGTCAAACTGAGATTTTAGTTGGTAATTGTGGTTCCAGTCTATTTGGAGCAAGTGCACTGTTTAACCTTGCACATTTAAAGCTGCCAAGTTGCTTCTTGTCTAGAGAAAACAGGCTTCAAGAGAAAGTAAAACAGGTGGCCAAACATTTCACTTTTCATTCATTCAAGAAAGAAAGAAAGTAAAACTGATAATTGGACAAAGCCCTCACTCTCAAAACAAGATCATTATAAATTCAGCATCCAGGTTTGACATGATTTTCCCAAGTCAAAACAAGCTGCTTGCCTGTGATAAGAATTGCTGGTTCACTATCTCGTAACACACATCACAGGGAAAACAACTGAACTAGCTAGCCCATGGAAGCTGAGGAAAAATGATAACAGGAGTAAAAAAATAGATGTCATTCAGCAGTAGTTATATATACCACAGTAGATAGATATTTTTTTCGCAGCAGCCAGTTTTACCACTATAAATCTTATGGTTAAATAAACTGCACTGGGCATAGATGCTCCAGGCTCTGTAGCATGGACAGTGGAATCTGTCAAACCTGCAATTGATGAGGTATTTAATTATTGCATTTTATTACTCTTAGTAGCATATGTGAGAAGAAGGAAAGGCAAAGAGGTCAGTGCATGAAGTCCATTAATAATTGATTCACAGCTAGATGGTATTTTTCTAAATGAACTGTTAGGTTATGTATGGAAGATTTACAGATTTTGTTTTATGGGTTTATTCATATAATATGGCTTCTTTGTAATCACTCTATAGCAGTTGATAGCTTTGGGGAATGTAGAAAGCCAATTGTTTATTTATTTTTATAGGGCTGCTTATTTCATCTGATGTTGAGGAAATGAGATCCAGCTGCTTGACTGCCAGTTTTAGAACTTTTTGGCACCATTTATGTGAAAAGGGGAATTTTTTTTAGTCCCTACTTATTATTATTATTATTTTTTGTAAAGCTACTTTATATCTAGTCCATAAGGTATTTAAAATATGCATAACAAAGCCAGGTTAAGATTTAAGTAACTAACAAATAAATAATTATGATTCAACAATTTTTGGAATTTTCTTGTTGAATTTTCTTGTTGAACATTTTTTGATGACAAAAATTTTAAAACATAAAATGACAAATAAATGGCCTTTATCTATATCGTAAAAGATAATCATATTCACCGTCCCCTGTCCAACCACTGTAGATAGCCATCTTGACATAGTTTGAAAAAGCGTGATTTATGGTACAAGAGTTTCAGTAATGCTGGAAGTAGAGTAAATGAAAGTGAATGGCGTATATGAAACACTTCCCCTTATGTGCAGGTTTTGATCTTTGGCTTTTTCCAAAATCGTTACATAGTTATGGCGAGTGTGAGAAAAGGTAGATTTCAAAAAGGTTGGTAAATTCAGGTTAACCCTAGGATAATTCGTGAAATATGAATTTTGGTGCCAACATCCTCTTTAGTGTACCTTTAATCTTCACATGATGGACTGACAATATGACCTTGGCCCTGCTATCAGTTAAACTATAGATAAGGAAAGTGGTTCAGGAAGCCCATAATATTATCAGGATATTTACAAGCAGTGTTAATCCGAGTCCTCTTAGTGCTTTGTAATATTGGGTTTGAGGTTAAGTAGATGGGGTTCTCTTAAGGTCGTGGGAATTAATTAAGATTGAAGAACCCTATGTTATCTCAACTGACTACCTTTTAGGATGTATGACTTATTTCATTAGAAATTTATTCAGTTAATTACCTACACTTTATATGATGTTAATTGGGGCAGAAAACCCAATTGTGTTCTCTTCTTTATGTGATTTGAATAGAGCAGTTCCAAAGTGTTGATTTGTACATGGTTTCTCCAGCTGCCCAACTATCTGACTGAACTAGATTACTTCTTAATTGATAAATACATCTTTATCTTGTCTCACTTGCTGTAGATACTGTTGCGTACTTGTATTTGATATTCTAATGATAGTTATGTGTTAGTACCTATGCTCTGACAGTCTATTGTTTATGTTAATTGTACTTTCTATAGACAATAACCATTCATCAATGAGGGGTTACATTATCGCAATTAGTGCAAGGGTTTTCCAAGAGTTGATGTACTGGAAAGTGCTAGATTTGTGATGAAAATTGAGATTAGATCAGAAACTTTGAGATTCGTGGAGTGCACTGTTAACAACTGTTATATATTTCTCTGGGGATTTGCTTTCACTCTCATCTTTCTTTGAAATTGAAAGTGCATGTGTCGAAATGCTGGATATTGGACTGTCATCGTGATCGGATGCATTTGCAAAAACAGTTAGTGTACAGACCTTTTGAGGACAATTAACACGATATGGACACTTCAAGATAAATTTATCTCGGTATAATTGTAGTTTAATTTTTGATTTAGTTAAGTAAGTCATTGTAAATAAATTGTGAAGTTTTGAGTTGTGTCATTGATTTTTGCTTGCATTTTGGAGTATTCTGACCCATACCAATACCTGTATGATGAACTAATTTAACCACAGCTTCATCACTTATCTCCCAACCAAATTAACAACTAGTTGTCAATAGTCTTACACTTACTATTATGTGTACTGTGCAGAGGAATTGCATTGACATTGTTCTTGTGGTTTATTCATACCTACTGGTGTGCACTTTTGATTTAATTACAGCCACAACATGTATATGTCAGCCAATTTGTGGGTGAAAAAACATTTTGTGTGTACAACCCTTGATTATGGACACAATTCCATGCCTTAAATCAAATTATCATCTATTGAGGTTACAGGTATATTGTGAGATAAAATAGGATAACCAATGACGAAACACCTACATGGATTTAATTTATCTTATTATATTAATCTGTTATTGAATTGTGAAAAATATTTACATATGTTTCATATCAGTTAATATGACAAATGATGAGAATTTTATTGAAAATAATATTGCAAACAGAGATGATGCAGACTATCTGTCTTTATCAAATGCATTGTTTTAAAAAAGTGAATCATGGTCATCCAACAATAGGTGTCGCCACAGTCCAGTAAAGACAATGCTGCTATCCATGGTTTAGAGGTTCTTGGTCTGAGGATTTAGTTTGTGTGTATGTATTGTTTGTTTGTATGCCCATGCACATACTCATGTGTTTGCATATGCTTGTGTGCTCTTGTACTGTGCATATACATCTTCACATAGGAGTCCTAATTGATTATTAAATATGAAATATTTCTGTAAGAGATGTATTCCCATTATATTCCTGTTATGTTATTAAACATTCTTTTTTAAGGTTCACTTAATATTTATTTACAAGACCTGTAAATTTATGTAAGTGGCTAGACTAAACGAAGTAAAGAGAATAAGACTTTAGAGAAATTATTTAGATATTTACAAGTTAAGTTGAAAATAAAACATAATTAAATACTTATTACTATATAAATAATTAACAAAGTAGAGTTAAATAAGAAAAATGTCCTACTAAAACAAAACTTCATGAAAAGACAGTAAAAAAAAGACTGTTTAAAGTAAGAAACAAGGATTGGGATTAAGGAAGGGCAAAAGAACAGGATAGACTGAAAACAAAGAACGGAAATAAAGAAAAGGAAAGGCTGAAAAGTAAGAACTAAAATACAAAGGCAATATCAGAGTAAGAAATCACAGATATATTTTTTACTTCAATTCCAGCTGCTGACTATGGCCTGTTTCTGGCAGATGAAGACCCCAAAAAGGGGGTGTGGTTAGAGCAGGGCAGGACCCTAGAGTATTATTTATTGAGGAATGGGGTATGTTATCCATAGGCAATATTTTAAACCACAGAAAAAACAAAGGAACTTTTAATTAGTTTATTTATATTGTGGTAAAAGTTGAAGCAGTTTGACTACTTAATTTTAAGATTTGACTCGTTATAAAATAAAGCTGTTTGAGGTGCTTTTGTGGGAACACGATCAGTTCACAAGCATAAGAAGGTTTTGATATCAATTGAATTTTCAGTCAGTGCTTTCAATACTGCTTGTGAAAATTTTTTCCATGGTTTTGAAATTGAACCTTAGTAAATTTGCTTTAAATCCTGTATGTTGAATCTCAGTAACAATTTTAAAATTGATTCTCTACAGGATTTGCTGGAGTACAAGAAGAAGCAGCGTATCCTGCGAGTACGTATGTTAGATGGTACAGTGAAGACGCTGCAGGTGGATGACAGCCATACCTTAGGACAGCTTATGGTCACCATTTGCACCAGAATAGGTGAGAAATCAACGTGTTACAGAATCCCCACGGGGAACTAATTCAGTGTCTTTTAGGGGGCTAGATGGAAAGCTTTTAAGTGGACTGCCATATTCGATCCCCAGTCTAGTTAGTCTGCTGCTGTGAATGCGGCCAGTGTTTCAAATGTTCATTATATCTGATGATTCAGAATATGAAGATGAAGAAAATTTTGTTTTGCCACCACCCATTTGGAAGATATGATTCATTTTCCTGTATTTTGCAGTACTTCTGTGGACCTTATATATATTTTTTCTCTTTCTTTTATCCTAATGCAATGGGTAACCATAATTATACAATGGAATGAAATGCTGTAGATATGCATGTGCCAAAGAAAATTTTATGTGTTTTTAGGTGTAACGAATCATGATGAGTTTTCATTGGTGAGAGATTTGTCGGAGGAAGAGAAGGAAAAGACGCTGACATTGAGAAGAGGCCAGTCTTTGGCCAGGGACCAGAAAAAATTAGATGAATTGAAGAAGAAGCTGCATACAGATGATGAATGTAAGTTATACAGGATCTTTTACAAATAATTTTTCAGGTACGAAAATGAAAAAAAAATTGGTGTGGATGTCATTTTTTAGTGAATAGGAATGAAAAGTTATTATAGTAAGATGTTACTTTTTGTAAAACTGAGAAAATGTCTATAATTAAATCAATTTTACATGAGTCTTTGATTTTTTTAAGCATGTAACTTTGTAATTTAGCTGTTATATATTTCATAACACAATTTTAATAGATTTTGAAAAAAAAACCCCATTAATATCTTAATTTTCCAGTGAATTGGCTGGACCATTCTAAGTCCCTGAGAGAAGAAGGAGTTGAGGAGAATGAAACTTTATTATTGAGGAGGAAGTTTTTCTTCTCTGACCAGAATGTGGATGCCAGGGATCCCGTACAGCTTAATCTGCTATATGTACAGGTAATAAGAAAATGTCTGATTTGAGAACCTTTTGCTTTCATCTCATGTTTTAGTAGTTTCATTCAATGATCACCTGTTAAAATCAAGGTTTAGATCTAATACAAACTGAATGACTAAAATGCTTCATCTGAAAGGCCTGGATTAGTGTTTGAATGTCAGGGGGATATTTCAGCAATTGATTGTGAGCCTTTTGAGAAGAAACCTTTACCTCATGTGTTTTTTCACAAATTTCAGAGTCGTGATGGTATTTTGAATGGCACTCACCCGGTCACACAGGAAGAGGCTGTGCAGTTTGGAGGAATACAATGCCAAATACAGTTTGGAGATCACAATGAACAGAAACACAAGTCTGGATTCTTGGAGTAAGATTGTTTTTAAATGGATAAGGGTTTTTTTAAAAATGGAAAATTTTAATTGCAGTACATGGCAAAGAAATAGTTACTGTAAAGGAAGTGAAGTAGAAAAGAAGTTTACATCTTCTGAAAAATTATGTTCAGACCAGTTGGATCTCATTTATTGCTGGCACAATCATTAATTAGATATTCTGTGTAGAGTTAATTTTTTTAAAGGAAAAAGTTGCTTAAAAATGATGAAAATATTTGAATTATTGGATATTTCATTGATTTTGTAAAAAATCTTGTTTGCTAGGTTGAAAGAATTCCTTCCCAAGGAATACATGAAAATTAAAGGAATTGAAAAGAAGATATTTGCAGTAAGTAAAAAAAAAATCCTGTAGCAATCAGACTTTTACGTGCTCTATTTTGGCCTATTTCCACACTTTTTAAAATCATATGAAGTTGGTGAAATTGACTACTGCTTTCACAAGCAGGAAACCAGAAGATGTTATCTTGCTTTTGGTGGTTTGACGGTGGATTTTGTATACAGGCATTTTCTGAAAGTAACAATATAAGCCTTTGTTTATACAGCAAGTAAAAATACCTCAAAAGTTTCAACAAAAGCCTAAAATATTGTGATTTTCTGTTTAGGAACACCGTAAGCTGATAGGTTCCAGTGAAATTGATGCCAAAGTTCGCTACTGTTCCCTGTGTAGGTCTCTGAAGACCTATGGTATCACATTCTTCCTGGTCAAGGTAAAGAACAGAGATCAGTCTTGACATTTGGATGCATTATTTTGTCTGATGAATCACAGTCAAAGAAAATATTAAAATAATCAATGAATTTTCCAGTATAAAGTCATTTGGTTACAGTCAGGTATTGCTGTATTCCTAATTAAGCAGTATATAAGATATTTCAAAGCAGATATTTTTTCATCAGAATAATTCATATTGATTGTTATAAATTCAGGTACACTACAACCATTAGTCATCTACGTTTGAAGTCATAACTTTGGTGATTAAGAATAGTATTTCGAATACATCAGGTGGTTTATGGAAAAACAAGAAAATTCCACAAAATTAGTCCTAGTCATGCATTATTTTAATTTATATTGATATTAAATGAGAATTGAGAATAATGACATGCCCACATTGAAATTCTTGTTTTGTAACCTCAGGAAAAAATGAAAGGCAAAAACAAGCTTGTTCCCAGGTTGCTTGGTATAACCAAAGACAGTGTGGTCAGGGTGGATGAAAAGACAAAAGAGGTATTGGACAGTATTATATTGATTTCAATCTGAAAAAAAAGTGTTACACATATTACACTATTATCATTGCCTGGTATTGTAAATTAAAAAAAAATTAAGGCTGATTTTTTACCTTAACCATTTTTACAGTCAGGGAAAAAATCATACACAGTAGTAGCCTATAGCATTTCACATGAAATCATAATTTCTTTTTTCAGATCTTGAAAACTTGGCCTCTCACCACAGTAAGAAGGTGGGCAGCTTCACCTAACAGTTTCACCCTGGATTTTGGGGACTACTCTGACTCCTATTACTCAGTGCAGACCACAGAGGGTGAACAGATTTCACAGCTGATTGCAGGGTACATTGATATCATATTGAAAAAGGTAAGACAACATAGATAAGTATATCTATCCATAATTTTTGATACATACACTGGTTTTGAAACAGTTGTACTAGTGCTAGATAAAATCTGGAAAATATCAATATGTGACTTAGCTGTTTGACTAAGATAGATTTAGATAGAAACTATCTTGAACCATACTGACCACATACTAACAGAATAGTTTGATTATTTGTCAATATTTTTTATCAGAAAAAGGCCAAAGATCACCTGGGCATTGAGGGCGATGAGGAATCCACTATGCTTGAGGAGAGTGTTTCCCCAGCAAAGTAAGTCTTTAGATCAAAATATGCTGCATTGAAATTAACACTGTATTGCATTGGAGAAGAATAGTTGAAAGTTAGAAAATAATTTTTGCCTTTTCCTAGAAACCAGTAATCAGCACCAGTCTTCAACAGAAAAGAGAGAGAGAAAAAAGAATTATTTATATACATTATGACAAAGCTTTATGTCCTTTTCAGGGCCACCATCATCCAGCACCAGTCCTCCAAGACAGGCCAGGCTGTGACGGGCAATGTGGCTATGCCTGCAGTGCTGAGAGCTGGGGGTCAGGGCCAGGCCCAGTTCTCTCATGGCAGCATGCAGCAGCCACAGTATGGCAAGATACAGAACCAGTTCCACCAGGGGCATGCTCCTCCAGCTGTGAGTTGAGGACTATCTGCAGGCACATAACCAGCAATTTTAAAAGGGGGTTCTTTTTCTGAAGAAGTGGATTTTTTTACAATAAAACCTTCGTGTACCTAGATAAAATATTTCCCACAGGGGAACTTTTCCCTGCATAAAGGGCGGTTTGTTCTGTAGCCCCCCTGGCTATGGGCCTGATCTGTTACTTTTTACAGTGACCTATGTATTGCATGTATTACTTAGTAGTATGAATAAATGCAATAGCTATTTATCACATTTGAAGTTTTCTAATAAATTAACAAGTTTCAATGATTGAGATACGAATTGTAACAGGTATTAGAGTCTCGTAAAAAAATCAAACAATATTGCTTTTGAACAAGGATAAAGGTTCTTTGCTTTCTTTCTTCAGGGCCAGAATGCCCAGATGCAGGGAATGTCCCATGCACAGAGAGGACTGTGGAGCTCTATGAACTCAGCTATCACAGATATAGAGACAGTAGAGGGCAGCATGCACCAGAGAGCTGAGCTGCCTCCACTGGGGCCTGATCATGTAAAGCCACCTTCCTCACCATTTTACTTTGTGATTAGTTATATATGTATGAAAGTTGAGACAAAAATGCAGATGAAAAGTATTGTCTTTGGAAACAAAGAAAAGTATTCAGCAATGTATCTGTTTGGTAAAGTGTAGTGATGTTTGCAATTACTAATCATTTTCAGTAGATAAGAAAAATACTTCTGTCCAACATTGATCAACTAATAGGTATCAGTTTTCTCACAGAAGTCATAATTTTGTGCATTAACGTAAAACTCTGATATATTTTTTGTATATTTCCAACTCCCCAGGCCTCTAAGAAGTGGAAGGAGAATGCACTGGATGTCTCCAAACACCACATTGGCTCTCAACTGTCCGCCATGAACGCTGCCACGGCGCAGGTGGTCACTATGACTTCTGGTGGACCAGACGACACTGACTACACAGCTGTAGGATCGGCTGTGTCAACCATGTATGCGATCAGTTGTTATTATAATGAAATGATGTGGAATTGCGTATATAATAATGGTTATGATGATTCTGTAGTAAAAGTGTAAGGAGTTGTGGTTTTATGTTAAAACCTAAAAAGTGGGTATAATGGAATCATGTTAAAGGTCTTACATCTGTACATATTTTTAGAATGATAAATATAAGGTGCAAATATAACATTTTATTCTGTAAAGCATCATTGTATTATAAAATAGATTACAAAATCATTTATTATTCATTCTGTAATTGTACAGACAAAATGTAACTCTTATACTTATGTATATGGAGTAATATTGTGTCATGTGTCTGTTTTTGTTTGCATCAAACTAACTTTTCATAAAAAACTTTGTAAACTCTTGTATGATGCATCACTTACATGTGCAACAGCAATTTTTATTTTTCATTTATTTATTTATTTTCAATCTCTACATTCCAGTACTGCAAACATGACTGAGTTTGCTAAAGACGTCAGAATGCTGGCTGCACTACAGGAGAGTGATGAAGTTGGAGATAATCTCCTGGATGCTGCAAGAAGACTTGCAGGTGCATTCTCAGATCTCCTGAAAGCTGCCCAGCCTGGAAGCTCAGAGGTGAGAAAAAATCAGTCTTCTTAAAAATGTTTTTTTTTAAATAAGAAAATCAATTATTCAGACAATGCTTCAGTTTTTTTTTATCACAAAAATAGATATTTATTATTTTGGAATTTAAATGACAATTAGATGAATCCCCTGGTGATGGACACTGCAGTGAGTCAGTTTTTTATTTTTTAAGACAACACAATGCCCACATGGATGAAATGAAAATAGTAAAAAGAATTCATTGGTGAATTTTGCATGTTGTACTTGAACTTGAGGTTTATGATATCAGAATTCCAGTTAATATCAAAGGCTCTAGCAATTAAGTGTCGAAGTATGTTGGGGATATTGGAGACATAATGGTCAAAATAATTTGCTGTATAATTTCAGCCACGTCAGAACCTGTTGACGGCTGCCAGTAAGATAGGAGAGGCCAGCAATGAGGTGATGAAGACTGCAGGAGACGGGACAGACGAGGTGGACAAGGCATTCCAGGATGCTCTCCTGGCTTTGGCTAAGGCAGTGGCCAATGCCACGGCCGCTCTGGTACTGAAGGCCAAGGGAGTGGCCAGTAAGTGTGATGACCAAGCTTTACAGAACCGTGTGATCAGCTCAGCCACACAGTGTGCTCTGGCCACCTCACAACTTGTAGCCTGCACCAAGGTAAGGCTACCAGCCTTATGGTAGATTTTGATCTGTTGATAATTAAAGGATACTTTTAACAAAATGCATATTTACTTTTTGTGTAATTGTGGATGTCTGTGTTGGGCCTTACAACAACATAATTTATCTAAAACATGTTTTTCTTATCAAGTGCTGTGAGAAATGCTGAGGTATTACCTCCATGAAAGTATTGGACAGAATACCTTTCAGTTTTTCATAGTTCTCGACAATAAGAACATTATTCATGTATTAGATCCAACCTGTCCATAACTTATGAAACTGTTCACTCAAACACATTGTATGTTGTAACATTTTGTACAGTCATGTAGTCTAAAACAGTAACTTAAGTGACTTGTCATTTAAGAACAGAATTTTTGGGGGGTCAAATTGTTCTACATGTGAAAAGTGTTTCGTACATTTTAACAGCTTGTACTGTGCTGTTCCAGGTTGTAGCCCCTACAGTTAGCAACCCAGCTTGCCAAGAACAGCTGGTAGAGGCAGCAAAGTTAGTGGCAAAGTCAGTAGAAGGTATTGTGGAGACTGCACAGGTATATGAATACATAGATGTATTTCCAGTATATTTCAATACATGCAGTTCACATTATATTTAGGATTAATATTAGATCTCAATTTGAAGAAAAATGGCAGTGTTTTGCTGTTTTTAAATCTAAACATGACAGTATTAAGTGGAATCAATTGAATGGGATTAATCTTTAGAGAAAGAATGCAGTATTAGTTATTTTTTTATTTTTACTGTACATGCTCTGTGCCATTTGTTTCAGTTGTTGCTTCCACCAAGGCTGTAAACGATTAGATAATGTAGTTTGAATTAATAACCTCAGGCTAATTCTTGACTACAACATTTTCAGACTGCCTGTAAAGATGACAGACTACTGCAGGAGTTGGGAGCAGCAGCCACAGCTGTCACCAAGGCTTTGAATGACTTACTACAGCACATTAAGCAGGGGTCTGGAGGAGGACAGGTAAGGGGGGTGGCAGTGGAATCAGCTGTTGTTGACAATTGCTTTCACTTTCATTTTCATGAGATTAAAATTATGAATGTCCCTTTTAATGCTGAAATGGATGGCAGTGGATTGTAATTGACATTTGCTTTAACTTTCATTTTCATAAGATTGCAATTACGAATGTCCCTTTTATGGCTGAAGGCTTATTTTTCTGTTGCCAACTTATAATTTCCCCCCCACGAATTGGTCTCCTATTGTGATTACTAGTGTATATGAAGTATCCTATGTGTATGTTGTATAGGGAGGCCAGCAGGAGGTAGCTGTAGAGGCTATACTGGGAGCCACAGACCGTCTGTTCAGTAGCATGGGGGATGCCCCAGAGATGGTACGACAGGCAAGGGTACTGGCTCAGGTGAGTAAAAATCTTTTGGGTATGGGAAACATTCCTCTTTGATGTGTAACAGAGTTGTTATTTTTTAAAAAGTAAAAACACAGACACAATGTTAGGGATGGAGCATGGTCTGTTTTGAAGACTTTGTTTTTTACTTTAATATTGTTATTTCATTTTTCATTTTCTTATATTAATTTTGCAACCAAAGCTTGCTTCTCTTTGATAAACTCGTATTACACAAAACAAATATGAAAGTAGTTGTTGTGAAATTCACATGTACGTTGACCATATTTTCCCTAGGTTTGATAAAACAAACATTAGAAATAGACTTCAGTGAGTTTTTGGTTTGAATTTTTAAACCGTATAATGATCCTAATAATGGTTGGTATTTGTTTTCCCAGGCCACCTCCCAGCTTGTGAATGCTATCAAGGGGCA
The DNA here is from genome assembly GCF_001039355.2 of Lingula anatina. Next base: position 295,511 of record NW_019774070.1, read on the forward strand.
GGCAGAGGGTCACTCAGAACCAGACATGCAGAAACGCCTCCTGGCAGCAGCTAAAGTATTGGCTGATGCCACAGCAAGGATGGTGGAGGCAGCTAAGGTAAATATAATCTGTTATGTTATATAATAAGACTTGCCTTGGTTATGGTCAAATCAGATCAAGATATTATTGTTTACTTTGTTAGGGCAATTTAGCTAAATACTGCATTTGGTATGACACATGATTTGTACTTAGACACAAAAATTAAGTAAGAACAAAAAGTGTATCAATTGTCGTATTGATTTTCACACCCCTGCCAGTGCCAAACATCCGCTGCATGTAATTTTGTAAAGTTCTGTAATATATTGATTTTCATTGGCCAGTTAAGCTTTAATCATCTTCTTATCTCAATGTCAAAGCTATTTTAACTGTGACTAAATGTTTTTTATTCACTCTAGGGCTGTGCCTCCAACCCCAATGACTCTTCCCAACAGCAGCACCTTAAGGCAGCCGCTGAGGATCTGAGGTCTGCCACAAATAAAGCGGCCAGTAATGCACTCAAGAAGAAGCTAATTAAGACTTTGGAGGTAGGCTCTACCTTCCTGTTAGATACAGCATTAACTTTGAGAAAGTAAAATGATTCTATGGAAGTTGTGTGTTATATGTTTTTGTATATGCAATGTGTGCAGTCTCTTTTTAATTAATTAATTAATTTATTTTATTTATTATTTTTTTATTGTTTATAAATTTATGTCTTAACACATTAACATTATTGACTTTGTGTTAGCAGTTTTAGTAGTAGGTGGAGGATGAGGAGAAGGTGGTTTTCCATCTAAACCTGATGATGACTATATCTGTGCATTATAATTTTCTTTATAGGTGGCTGCCAAACAGGCTGCCTCTGCTGCCACCCAGCTGATCAATGCATCTCAAGCAGCTGAGAAATCAAACAGGAACCCTGCCTCCCAGAACCAGCTCAATGCTAGCTGTAAGGTAAGAACAGTCAGGCGCTATTGGCATTCATATTTGCGTGTGACATTTTATGTTTAGATTGTAAGGAAGTTTGCAAGAGTCTTTTGCTAATTTTTTTTAGTTTTTTTGCTAGTGTGCTGAACAAATTTCAAGTTCACAATGGATTTCAGATTTGCACTCCTTGTGAAGCAGAAAAATCATATTAATAGTGCAGTAAGATTTCTAAAGATGTATTTTTTTCTCTTAGAGCACAGCTGATGAAATTCCCAAGTTGGTGCAGGGTATTCGGGGCACCTTGCACTCTCCAGACAGTCCTACAGCCCAGCTGAACCTTATCAATGCTAGTGAAGATATGATTCAGGTACATGTACGTGTGACTGCTTTAGTGTATATGTGTGTGCACGTGTGGTACATGTATATACATATACATGCATATATATATATATATATATATGCTTACCTGTGTGCATGTTTAAGTGCCTGTGTATGTGTGCATGTATGTTAACCTATAATGCGTGTATCCAAGTGAAAATATGATGCAGGCAGGTGTGCACAGTCTGCAAGTATTGGCATAATATAGATGAGGATAGGTGTATATGTGTGCACATGTAGTATGAATGTGTGTGTATGTAAAGGTATTGATATAGATGGTAAAGTGAAATATTTTAATGTGATAAACTGTGATACTTCAAAACAGCAAGTTGCATTTTATGTACTTAGCTGCTTCAAATTTTGAAAGTCTCAAAGAATTTCTCTAGGCAAGCCACAGATCCTAGTTTCACTAATGTCATTGGCCATTGTTTCTGCTGTATACCAGTAGATCATAGACTCTGGTGTCCCAAAGGGCCACTCAGTATACAAATTTATATATATCAATATATATAATATGTGATATGATCTTCTCCCTCAGGTGAGCAGTCGTCTAGTGAACAGTGCTAAGGCTGCTACTCCCACTGTCTCAGACCAAGCCACTGCTCTTAGTCTCACTAATGCTACCAAGAACATGTCAGCAGCCCTGGCAGAACTGAGGACAGCTGCAGCAAAGGTAGGGTGAATCTGCAAAATGATATATCAGATAGAAAATAATAACTATCAAACTTGATCATCAAAAGTTTTTAGTCAGTGGTACAGTAACCTGTATTGTGATATGAAATTTTTCTATCATCGTTTAACATTCTTCATTGCAGAGTGAGCTTTTTTGCCTTATTGTACCACATATTTTTATTAACAAGGTTTTCTATGAATGGTGTTTTTTTTTTTTTAAGTCTTTAAAATGTGTGCTGTTCAGTTATTATATATTTACTACATTCAATCCATTTCAGGCACAGGAAGCTTGTGGAACGCTGGAGATAGATGGTGCTCTGGCTCACATCAATGACCTGGAAAGGGAGCTGGAAGAAATAGAACAAACATGTCAGGCTGGTAAACTGCTGCCACTGCCTGGAGAGACGGTATGTAGGACTTCAGGCTTCCACAGTGGAAACTTTCTCTTTTTAGTTGACTAAGTAATATTTTTTGTTTTTGAGAAACCATTGTGAAACCATTATTACCTCCTACATGGATAACATGTAACATGAGCCCCAAAGATGCATATGTTAAGATCTTATATGAAAGATGTCTTCATTATATTATGCATTTACTTTATTTTTGGTTTTTAGTATGTTATAGCATTTCATATACAGGTCTTACAATTCTATTATTTATTATTTTTGTTGTATTTCCAGATGGAATCTTCAGCCCTCCAGTTGGGCCACACCTCCAAGACGGTAGGCTCTTCCATGGCTCAGCTCCTCACAGCAGCTGCCCAGGGAAATGAGAACTACACAGGAATTGCTGCTAAAGACACCGCCAATGCCCTTGGTGTCCTCACCAATGCTGTTCGTGGTGTGGCAGCGTGCTCAGATGACAGGAAAGTCCAGCAGAATATCATCGATGCGGCCAGAGATGTCATGGATAAATCCGCCAGGTTGATTGAAGAGGCAAAGAGAGCCGTCAGTAGTCCTAACAGTCCTGATAACCAGCAGAGGCTGGCACAGGTGAGGTTTATGTCATGTTATTTGATATCTGAGTGCAGTGACACAGTGTCCACAAAGCGTCCACTTGACAATATTTAAAGTGTAATTGCCAAAGCTGCATGTTGTGGCTGTAGGGTACTATTTCATGTATGAACTGAAGTCATAATTTGAACTTAACATTTAGACTTAAATAGTTTTCTGCTTTAGCATACTAAATTAAAACAACAGTGATGCATAGCAGCAGAGCTCAAGATTAGCACCATACACACTTTAGCTGTAATTCTGTACTTCTCCCCTTACCTTGGTGATATTTGTAGCTGTTTTCTCCCAGGTTGCTAAGGCAGTGTCACATGCACTAAACAACTGTGTGAACTGTCTCCCAGGACAGAGGGATGTAGATGCTGCCATCAAAGAAATCAGCAGCATGAGCCAGACTATATCTTCAGGACAGGTAACATTTAAAAATCTACTATAACAATACATTATACAAAATAAATTATTAATGGGACAGAAGGAATTTTATTTTATGTCATCAGTGCATGTTAAAATGCAAAAAGGAAAGAGCAGAACTGTAAAAAATAGAAGATTAAAACCAAACAAATACTGCAGTTTGTTGCTGTATTAGTAATCATTTATATTCTTATTTATAAATGAAAACATATCTCAGCTAAAATGATTATCTTTTGGAATTCCAGACCAACAGTATACATGATAAAAATGTATGTGACTTCTAATTTCAGTTTCCACACACAGACAAGAGTTTCTCCGAGGTTCAGAATGAGATGAGTGCTGCAGCCAACAACCTGAACCAGGCAACCACAGATGTGGTGGCAGCTGCCCAGGGTACCCCACAGCAGCTGGCTTCTGCCTCCAACAGCTACAGCAAGTCCTATTCTGAACTGGTCAATGAAGGTCAGTATTCAGACTCTAGTCTATCTACTTAAGTCTAATCTATATCTGCTTGCAAGTCCTACTCTGAACTGGTCAGTGAAGATCAGTATTTGGAATCTATATCTGCTTAAGTCTAGTCTATATCTACTTGCAATTTCTAGTCTGCATTGGTTAGTGAAGGTCAGTATTCAGACTCGGGGTCTATATCTTGCTTATTTCAGATATGTTCTTCTCGGCATGTACAATTATACATGTTCTGTTTGTATTTCAAAATATTATTTTGTTAATTTGATATTGCCAGTTGTTTTTGACTTATGAATATAGATATATTATTTAATTTTCAGTCTTAAAATAAAATGACTTTTTTGTAACTTGATATTTCTTCTCTTCAATTTATTTTGATAAAACAATAATCCAATATTTCATTCTTAGGGATGACATTTGCTGGAATGACCAAGGAGAGGGAGGTCCAGTCCCAGATAGTGAGTGGTCTGAAAAGTGTATCTATGGTGTCCAGTAAGCTGTTACTGGCTGCCAAGTCGCTCTCTGCTGACCCCAATGCTCCCAATGCCAGGAACTTGCTGTCCCAGGCAGCCAGGGCGGTCACTGACAGTATCAACCAGCTGATTGATATATGTACCACATCAGCACCAGGACAAAAGGAGTGTGATAATGCATTGAGGCAGATACAGGTAAGTTGTATTGGAATATAGTGAAAACTTAATATATGTCACACAATATTTGTATTGATAACATGTTGTTTTATTGTAGCTACAATATTTTGATAATACATTGTTGAAAAAGAACATGTTATACTTTAGTCACACGCATTCTGTTATGTTACATAGTTCAAGTACATTTTCAGCAGCTTGTCTTATATGGTGGTGCTGTGTTGTAACAAGGATTATTCCGGGAAATATGAGAAATCATTGAATTTCATGTGCTTTTATTCCATTATAGGTGATGCATAATGTGCTAGACAACCCAACAGAACCTGTTAGCGATGCCTCATACTTTGACTGTGTGGACTCTGTGATGGAGAAATCAAAGGTAAACAATGACTTTGACAAGTGGTTGTATGTATTTATAATAATGTGCATGTTCAACAAAAACAGCTATTTATGGGACAGATTAGAAAATGTTTCCATATGAAGGCAACTTTAATTCAGATAAAAATCTGGCTTGAAATTGAAATACTTTATAGGCACTCTGTAATAATTAGTGAATAATGCATTAGTATTATTAATGAATAGATATTATTTAATGTATTAATGTTATTTGTTCCAGGCACTAGGAGATAGTATGTTAGGTATAACAGACCATGCCAAGAGAGGTGCACTGGAAGAGTTTTGTGGCTCTGTCAAGCAGTTTGCTGGATCTGTGTGTGGACTCACTGAGGCTGCTGCACAGGTAAGAGGATGCTCTTATTGTCTTATAGAAGACTTAGGCTGCAGAAAAAGATTAATTTTAAAAGGAAACCCAGACATTTCAGTTCTTCTACGGTTTGCATTTGTAAAATTGGTCTATCAGTCCTTTGTATGCCATTATGCCATGTACTATTATTTAGGAGCAAACTTGTGAAGTTATTGTTGTGTTACAGGCAGCCTACTTGGTGGGGATATCAGACAGAGCTTCTGAACCGGGAAAACCAGGCCTGGTTGACCAGTCCCAGTTCTCACGGGCAAACCAAGCCATCCAGATGGCATGTGAGACTCTAACAGATCCCTCCAGCACGCAGCAGCAGGTGAGTGAAGTGCCATATTGGATGTTGCATGTTGGTTAATGGCTGTTCTGAGTAATTAGTGGTCATTTATATGGCATGGCAGTTATTGTATGGCAGTTATTGTATGGGAATTAATATGTTGTTTATTTTATTTTATTTTTTGTCAAAGGGAATAGATAGCATTTTGTAAAAGATTTGCTACAGGGTTTTATGTAGCCATATTCAAGATTTGCAGTATTTATTTTTATTTGTGCATAATTTTAACACTTTTTCAAAACATGGATTTAAAGCCTGCTTGATTATTTTAGAGTAGATTGATTGTAGTTGCACATTTTGAGTGTAGCTACATCTTTGGGTTTTAGTTGGCTAAATTTTTTATGCACATAGTTGGCCAAAGGTTTTTGCATTTCTGCACTGTTAAAAGTTAATTTTTAGGATCAGGTCCTATAAAAATACCTTGGTGTGGTAGATACAGATTTGTTGTTATATTATACAAATTAGGTATTGTATTTGTTGTGGTAGCTCATGCAGTGTCCATGCACCAAGTGGATGAGGCCATTTGCTTACTGTTCCACAAGCTTTTTGGTATTATTTTTGTTTCTGCAGGCTTTTTAACAGTGTTATATTTTCTGTATATATGTAGTGTATCAAAATGTTTTGTAGAAGTATTCTGTTAAAGCCCAATTAGTAACTCATGGGATAGGACACCTATTAGATAATTATCTAGTTAGCATGAATATTCAGAATAGATAAAATAAATGTTTCTTTTTTGTTTTATTTCTGAATCTTAATAAAAGGTGAAGCACTACCTTGCCTTAAGTGCCTTTCATAACTTATTTAAAGCAATTGTTAAGACAGTGTTAAAATTTCTTTACCCATTTTGGGCACCATTTTGAGAAGCCATTTGTCCTGAGGCGCAATTAAAGTTATAATAATATTGTACATGTAGACTTCAATTCTGTGATAAAATTACCTGCAATACCAGCATATGAACTCACACTTTTGACAATCTCTATGCTTCCAAAAGGAATTCAAGAAAGTGGTAAGGCTCATAGTATAGTTCAACAATAGTTTTATGGGATCTTATAAACATCTTTCAATGTGGAGGCAGTGTGATGATGTGGTCGGACAGATTATTTGTTTTATTACTTTACTTCACTAAAAGGTGGAAAAAGATGGAGTTGGGCCATTTGTTTAAAATTTATTTCACAATTACCATATTCATTACAAAGACTCTTGATTACATCAGTGCACATGTAGAAGTTGTAATTTATAATGATAGAAATTGGCATTTTATAAATAGTTCTACCATTTCTTGATCTGCTAGGTGCTGTCAGCAGCTACAGTGGTGGCCAAACATACGTCTGCGCTGTGTAACATCTGTAGAGTGGCATCATCAAAAACAACCAACCCAGTGGCCAAGAGACATTTTGTGCAATCAGCTAAAGACGTAGCTAACAGTACAGCAAACCTGGTGAAAGCTATTAAGGTGAGAGAAAGAAGCACTTAATGTAGATTTTCTGGAAAGATTTAAGAAATGATATATATGTATTTTGAGCTGCAAAGTATGAAACCAGTTTATTCCATTTTTTTTTGCCTTTAAAGTTATACTGTAATAGTAGTTGATTACATGCGACCAAATTCTCAAGATGCTGGATAGTCACAATCAAAAACATTTGCTATATCAAATGAATACACAATGGAATTAACATATTTGTAAACTCTGTGTTTTGTTATTGCTAGGCATTGGACTCTGACTTCTCCGAGCAGAACCGTAAGAGATGTGCAGATGCGGCCAAGCCTCTGATTGGAGCTGTGGAGGAGCTGACCACCTTCGCCTCCTCACCAGAATTCACCAGCGTGCCAGCAAAGATCAGCAGAGAAGTCAGTAACTGGTTTAAATGGGGAAAATATTCCTGACTGATAATAGTTTTAAGGGTTTTTTGTCTTTGATGTTAAAGCTACTCAGTTTATTTGATAAATCAAAATTGATTGTGTGACACTGTTAAAATTTCAGTTTACAGATTGTTTTTTTTTAAGATTTAAGAAATTCATAACACCAGAATCAGAATGAGAAGACAATATAACTTGCCATGTATTTCTTGTTAAAAATCGCAGCTCTTCTCTCTAGAATATCTGCATTCATTACGTACATTTTGACTGTTTTTTGTTGGGATACTTGGTACGTAGTATATTCTCATATCATTATCTCTCTAATATATTTTATTTCTTCTTGAAAAACACCAGGCCAGGAAGGCGCAGGAGCCTATCATCTCCTCTGGCAAGGCGATGATCGATGGAGCCTGTCATATGGTGAAGGCAGCCAAGCAGCTGGCAGCTCATCCTAAAGACCCTCCAACCTATTTACTGTACTCCAATCACTCCAAGAGCGTGTCTGATGCCATCAAATCTCTAGTTGCTGCCATGAAGTGAGTGGTGTTTTCTCACCTTTACAATATTTAAAAGCTCCAGCGTTAGCTTTATAAGACAAAATAAATGCATTACTCTTGTGCTAGTATTCCTCAGACGTCCCATAGGAACTTTAGGTAATAAGGGACCTTAGTGGCACCTCACTTTTTCATAATTCTTAAATATAATTTTGAAAAATTTTTTAAAAACACTTAATGTCTTTTATGAATAACAGTTGGCCAAATTAGCACTTTGAATTGATTTTTTTGTATGTGTGTTTATGTCCTACTTTTATTTTGGCCCTGAATTGATAAAGTTTGTCACTGTTCTTCCAGAGAGAGTGCACCAGGCCAGAAGGAGTGTGATGATGCTATAGAGAAGGTGACCTCTACCATCAAGGATTTGGACCAAGCAGCTCTGGCTGCCATTAGTAACAGTCTGCCAGCTAGGAATGACAATAACCAACAGGTATTGGAGATAGCATAGATCATACTTAATAGGTGACATGTATCGTATTCAATTAAGTCTTTTTTAACATGCTTTAAGTTTTTGTACTCTACTAGTGACCTCTGTCAGGATGTAAAGTCTTTATTGTTGTCAATTCTCTAGCTTTGTATATGATTGTGTGATATCTGCAAGACAGCGGTGTGTGTGTGTGTGTGTTTATAGCATATAATGTATATTGTGTTAACTTGAAATTATAGGGCTTCCAGCAGCAGATGATAAGTTGTGCTCAAGAAATAGCAGATAGAATAGACCCTGTGCGAACTGCAGGCAAGGGAGAGGCAGAGAAACTGGGCCACTTGGTGAGAAATGTCTCTTAAATAGAGAATTGTTTTGATTATTTGTTATATTACAGGTAAATTCTACATTATTGATCAATACCAAAAAGATGCAAATAACCAAGGTTTGAAGGATAGTCAGTTCAAAATCAACATTTCTGAATGATATTATTTTCAGCTATGATAATGACTGCATCTCAGTTAACAGATATTATGTACTTTTAATTAAATGTAAAAGAGCAAATTGATTTACGACAATTAATTTACTTGTTTTTGCTAGGTTACCAACATGGCCTCGTATTTGGATCCCCTGGCTGATGCTGCAGTGGGCACAGCTTCTAAGATCATGAACTCTAAGAGACAGATGGCAGTATTAGACCAGACAAAGACTGTGGCAGAATCTGCTCTACAGTTGATATATGTGGCAAAGGAAGGGGCTGGCAATCCAAAGGTAGTTCATCATGAGAGTTGTATACCAACCTGTAAAGGATAAGTGGATGTAAATAAAGACACACCTCAAAATAGAATCTCCCTTTTGTGTGGATGACTGTTCTAAATAACTGCAGTGGCACTTGTAAGAAAAATAGCAGTTTCTTTAGAATATATTCCTGCACTGAAAACCCTGTTCTAGTCTAGTGATTTCCACACAGTAATAACTAGTCCAATATGTACAATGAATATTGTTAATTCCTTATCTGTTCTTGTCTAATGATGTACACACAGTAGAAAATAACTCGGTGTGTAGAATGAATACAATTGATATTATTCCTTACTGTATCTGTTCTAGTCTAATGATGCCCACACAGCCATAGATGATGCAGCAGACAATATGAAGGAGGTGATGGCAGATCTACTGCAGACCATGGAGGAGGCCTCAGCCACGGCCGGAGTGGTCACAGCAATGGTGGACAACCTGGGCAAGGCCATCGCCAAGGTAACGTAGCAGGAGAGGACTTCATTTTGATAAAAGTTGAAATTTGAAATTGTTTTGGGGATGATGTCATGAAATTTTATTTTAGGATGTTGATGAACTTGACAAGGGTTTAGCCATTGCTGTTATAATTGAATTTGATGAAAGTGGCTAGAATTTCAATAACATAAATATCAATACTATTGCACATAAATTTACACATTTAATTATCTGTATGCTGCCTGTAAATTTCAGACTGATGACAGAATAGTGGTTCATGAGAACCTGTCTTTTGTGGACTACCAGACCAACATGGTGCGCCTTGCTAAGAAGATTGCCCAGATTGCTCAGGATATGGTAAGTCATGTGCCCAAGACTGATAACCTGGACTAATAGTTTCCTCACCTCTTTCCTTAATTTCACAAATCAAATATTTGAGATTTACCTTCTTTTACATTCTTTAGTTCATTTTGCCTGATCTGGTGTCATCTTATAAAACATAAGGCATCACAACATTTTACTATCTGCCCTTCAGGTTGGCAAATCTAGTAACAACCCTGAGGAGCTAGGTGGCCTAGGTAACCAGTTGACCAGAGAGTATGGAGAACTGGCCTCTGAGTCTCAGGGTGCCACATCATGTTCAAGTACTGCTGAGGTAATGAGCTCAGACTGGGGAATGTTTCAATGCTGAAAAGCATTTATTTAATGGCAGTTGATCAGTCCATTGTCTCAATCTATAGCATTAATGTGATTCAGCAATCTCTAGGGGCCGATTTCACAAAGTTACAAACGGAAATGCAAAATGATAAATTGAGCCAAACTTGCTATAACAACAACAAACAATCACTCTTCATATTGCTCGACATGTTACATGACTCTGTTAATCCTCTGTGATCCAGATTGGTCACCAGATCAAGAGGACAGTCCAGGACCTGGGCAGGCTGTGTATAGAACTGGTCCAGGATGCAGGGCATCTACAGAGCAGCCCTGGAGATAGCTTTGCCAAGAGAGACCTGGTAGAACATGCCAGGGCTGTCTCTGAGAAGGTGAGATCATTGCAGAATCAAAATCAGATGAGGGAAAGCCATTCCATTTCAATACATTTTTGGAACAAAACACTGAGTAATATTCAGTGGAGCTCATCTTTTCTGTGCCGATTTGAAGAATGAAATATACGATGGCTGAGTAGATTAGCATGTCACATATGTGTTCCTTCAAACAGCCGTATTATTTTCTGTTGAGTCCTATAAAATTTTTTTCCTTTCAGTATTGACTAAAAAACACTTGATGACACAAAAGTTTCTATCTATTTTTTTTGAAAATAGAATTTGCTTTAATACATCTGTATACATGCTATAATTTCAGGTGTCCCATGTACTAGCAGCTCTCCAGGCTGGAGCTAGGGGCACACAGGCCTGTATCAATGCTGCTCATACAGTGAGTGGGATCATTGGAGACCTGGACACTACCATCATGTTTGCCACAGCAGGGACGCTCAACCCTGATGCAGACACGGAACAGTTTGCTGACCACAGGTGGGATTGCTGGATGATATGAGACAATTGAGATAATAAGTTTAAAGTGAAATTAATATCAAATGTAAACCATTTGACTTTATTCATTATTGGCTGTTAGGCATTTTCAGTCAGTTACTGATTAGTTTTAAGATAGGACTTTAAAAAAATAATGTTTTCAACATCTTGAGTGGTATCCAATATGTATTTTAAATATGCATATGTATGCAGTATTTTGAATGCATCATCAACATGGAGTTGACCTTAGGCAATAAGGATAGTATATTGGGCTTTAAGGGAAAGGTACTGACAGGGCATTCAAAATTCATTTTCATGTAGTATTTCATACCAATAATGAGCCACCTGCACTTTTAATGCAGAAAAGTTGGTGGTTCGTGGTAATTGATAGGGTACATTGTCATATGGTATATTTCAATTTATGTTACAACTCTCTCAACAGAGAGGCTATACTGAAGACAGCCAAGGCTCTAGTAGAAGACACCAAGACTCTAGTAGCTGGTGCTGCTGCCAACCAAGAACAGCTGGCAGGGGCTGCCCAGAGCGCAGTCAGGACAATAACTCGTCTCACTGATGTGGTCAAGTTTGGAGCTGCATCCCTGGGCTCTGAGCAGCCTGAGGCACAGGTGCTCCTGATCAATGCAGTGAAAGATGTGGCCTCGGCTCTGGCTGATCTCATCAGTTGTACCAAGAATGCTGCGGGAAAACCTGTGCAAGACCCATCTATGTCGAACCTCAAGGACTCCGCTAAGGTATGTGAAATAGCAGTTGCTAGGAGTAGTATTCTGATTTCTCTGTAAGCATTGTGTAACTTAATTATGTCAGTCATTCATTAATGACAGCATACAAAAATGCCTGTACAGACACACACCCATGCACACGCAGACACACACACACACACACACACACACACACACACTCACACACACACAAATGGATGGTATTAAAAGTGTTTTATGCTAAAAATCCCTTTTAAATGCATGATGCCAAACTATATAGCTACCATGCCTTTTTTCTCATCTCAAGACTGTTTTACTTTATTTCCTTTACAAAACTTATTTGTTCTTTGTAATTAACCCTCTTGTCAATTCCTAGTTAATTTTATAGTTATTTAAAATGTTTGTTTGCCCACCCTAAAGTTCTTTACCTCACACCTTATTGTTAACCTTTAACCTTTAAGTTGACCCCTGACCTTTCCATATTTAGACTATGGTGACCAATGTGACATCCCTCCTGAAGACAGTGAAGACGGTCGAAGATGAGGCGGCCAGAGGAACCAGAGCACTGGAGTCCACTATAGAGGGCATCGCACAGGAGATTAGGGTGAGGGGCACTGTCCTCTGAGTAGATTAGCCACATTGCTTGACATCTTTCTCTCTGCTTGCATTGAATATACATGTTTCTTTGCATCTTTTTATCAAGAAAAAATTATTTACTGTTGTTTTAGTGATAATAATCGTTTACTTTGGAACAAAATTTTAGTGAAATGGCTACATTTCACTCTTGTCACAATAACATCATCAGGCTGAATGCCCACAGGTTGTTGGGTGTTGGTAGACCTGTGAACAAATCTCACTTGAACAACACAAGAGTGAAATATGGCTGTTTCACTAAAATTTTGTTCCAAAGTAAAGTGATCATTATCACTAAAATACCAGTAAATACAATCCCTTGGAACCATGAACAGTCTTATTGTTAACAAGAAATGATTTGAAATTAATAAAATGTGTATGTTGGCAATTACACAATTATAGAATATCAGTCTGTGCTTTGTGGAGTTAGATACAAATCGCAGACATAGCCTTATTCTTTGCGTTTTTTTTTTTTTGTTTTGTATTGTCCTCTCAACCACTGAGGTTGAAACTTTGTGTAAACACAAAAATGCTCTCCTTCAGGCATATGAGAGCAGTGACAAGTCTGACCTGAAGGCCACCCCAGAAGACCTGATCCGGCACACCAAGGCAATCTCCAATGCTACAGCCAAGGCAGTGGCTGCAGGAAACTCTGGCAGACAGGAGGACATCATTGTGGCTGCAAACATGGGACGCAAGGCAGTCTTTGATATACTGGTGGTCTGCAAGGTATTTCACTGATACATTTGATGTAATCTTCTGCCAAAACTTAATTATTAGTCAGGAATAATGAAACAGAAATACGTGCATAAGCAGAAGTCAGTATTTCAAAGTCAGTTGTAGATATATTAATTTTGAAATCATCCATACTTTATCACAGAAACATGTAGATTTTGTTCTGAAGAACTTTCCTCTGTACCCAGATTTCTTTCTCAGGAAAGTCTAATCTCCAAAATTGATTTTTATATTTTTTCAAATGGTCAAAGTCTGTATTTGCAAAATAAACACTATTTTGACAAATCCATATGTAAATAAATAGTGACACAAAGGCAACATGTAATAGTCGCTGTGTTTATAAACCAGGCTGCTGCTCAGAGTGCAGAGACGGAGGAGATCAAGCATAGGACGCTGAGATCTGGACGTGACTGTGCTCACAACTTCAGAGAGCTGCTTGACTTGGTGCACCTGGTAAGACAACAGAATTGTAGATATAATATTTAGTTGTAAACTGATGCCTTTGCACACTACATTTATGCACTGATTAAATGTATTTTATTTTGTTAGGTTTGCAAGCTGTTTAGAGATGATGTTGGAAGTCAAATAACAGATGTTCATTTTATGATTTTTAAAGTGAACAGTAGCTCTTGTGCAAAGAAAGCTGTTTTAAATTTTATATTTCTTTATTTACAAAATGAACAGAAATTACCATGGCATTACACATGGAAGACAACATGGTGTTTGCAGAGTGAAAAATAATGGGAATAATCAAACACTCATGTTCAGCCAGTATATTAAAAGCCATAATTTTATTTATCAAATTGAAAGAATTTGCTTTGATTTTCAGGCCATCCAGAAGCCCACCTATGAAAACAAGCAGAGTCTTGGACAGGCATCCAAGAAGGTGGCCAACGCTGTCACAGAAATTGTACAGTCAGCCGAGGCTATCAAAGGTAAATTATCTGTTTATTGATGTTTGAATATACACCTACAAATCAAGGTTTTTTTTTCTTCTGCCAACCTGATATAGTTTCTGATGCTCTTATGAATGTACATGTATGAGCTTGTGGATTAAATAATTCTTAGCAAGCAAGAGTGCTCACAGTAAAACTTGGCCATAGTCAAATCTTCTAATAATGATCATTATTTGCTTAAACAGCATAGTTGAAAGGAGAAAAAAAATCGATGAACAACTTTTTAAATGCTTGTGAAACACAACTTAGTTTGCTTAAAATTTTAATTCACGGGCTTCATTGTATTCATGGTATGTTGTATTGTTCCAGGCACAGAGTGGGTAGATCCAGATGACCCCACAGTGATAGCTGAGAATGAACTGCTCACTGCTGCCAACTCCATTGAAGCTGCTGCAAAGAAACTGGCAGCTCTGAAGCCAAGGCAACCAGCCAAGGTAGGAGTCGGTGTGATACAGCTTAATATATTTCTTAACTTCTACAATGATCAACTCTGTGAGAATTAGACCATTACTGATGTATTATTTTAATTTGTTGTCCACTATATTTATTTCACACTGCATGCTGGCTATAATAACTCACTAAAATCACAGTATAGTGCATGCTTCAATAGTTTTTTTAAAAGCTCCTAATGTCAACTTGATTATAACTTATACTGAAAGGTGTGAAAAGTAGGAGATAATTTTTTAAATTCATATCCTCTTAATGAACTTCATTAAAACAGTAAAAAAAAAAAACTATAGGAATTTATCAGAAATTCAGCGTATACAACAGACTTGAGTAACAAATTTAGTCACAAAGTGACTCCCATGTGTTTTATATAATCAGCCGTCCTCTTATCCCATAACAATGACCGTGTCCACGCGACACGATGAGTACGAGGATGATGAGGTAAGACCATTAGCCTGCACCTGTTTTTACAGCTAGTCACGTACCCACGTAGGAGTTCTATTCGTAGTGGAATTGAGTGCTAACTCTTGTTTTATTAGCCAGTACATACTGACGAATGCACTGCTGACTGACTACTAGTTGTTTACTGAAGAGAGAGAGAGAGAGGGGTGCAGTTTTCAACGAGATATGTTTGTAATATTTGGTGGTGAATCTGATAGTCACCAAATAGACAACATATCATGTGGAAAACTGTGATACAACAGTGGAATAGAGTTGTCCGAATTTTTTTGATTGATTGATTGATAAATTAATTGACTGATTGACTTACTGATAGAAAATTCTAACAAATTATATGATAAGTTGGTTGGTCTGAAATCTGCTGATAACAAGAAGTATACCACCCAGCATGTATGTAATTAAAGACAAGCAAAGATTTCAGATTAACTAACTTTGGAAAATGAAATAATTTTTTACTTCTTGAGGATTTTTGACATGTCTTATTTTCTCCTTGCACCGATTTCATCTTGATATGGAGTTAATATCAGTCTAATCTAGTGCTTTCCATTTCATCTTTTCATTACTTAGTGTGTTCTCTTTTGATTTCTTTTATTACTCAGAGGGCTGATGGCAGTCAGGTAAAATAGATTGATCTTTTACTGAATTAGCATAAGATGTAGTATTTGTTGTATCGCATAATATCATGTCTTGGGATTCTCTTGTGTAGTATGTTTTGATGTTTTCTATTTAGCAGTGTTGTTCCAGTGTATGATTTATAATATAGCTTAAATTAGCAGTAATGAATGTCTAGTTATTTCATGTTTAAAATTTTGCCAGTCAAAGGACATTTTGCCTTTGCAGTCTGACTGGTGTATTATGTGACAAGGATTTTGTCATTTACCATCTTTGCTTCCCCCAGTGACAGTTGATGTTGTAGCTTGAATACTGCCTTAGATATTGAGATATCCCTTTCCTAATGCACATATACACTTCAGTCTCAAGATTTAACCTAAAAAAAAAAAAAATGCTTATGCTTTAAAGGGACCAATTGTGTTTTCCCCTTTGTCTTGTATATCTTCCAATTTTCTTTTTTTTTTTTGTCTCGAAGGTATTTTGCTTGCATTTAAGATCATGGAATTACTGTCCCTGCTAAAAATTGAATAATTTACATGCTAAGCAAAATTGTCATGAATTAAACTAAGCCCCCCCCCCCCTCC